>BGPR01009315.1:2399-58167 GCA_013235015.1 Araneus ventricosus | reverse complement strand
GACGCCACCGAAGCTGAAGTTGCGCTAATGCGCCAAGATTGGCGGCACTTAAAAACCGCCAAATCTGTAACTGCGGTGGCGTATTAACATCACCGCAGCTACAGATTTGGCGGTTTTTAAATGCCGCCAATCTTGGCGCATTAGCGCAACTTCAGCTTCGGTGGCGTCAATACGTAAGTACCCCTTTTCCTATTCCCATTTATCACATGATGCATCAGTGGTGCAATAATATACCAAAATTCATAAATAAGCTAAGAGTACTAATCGGTCACTAGTAGGCTTCTGTACTAGAAGATAGCTATAATAGAAAAGAAGTAATGAGATAGGCTATGTATCACAAATATCATAAACACACAGAGAGAAAAGTAGAGTAGAATCGGAATTAAAAAATAAGGGAGATTAGGGTTTAAATTACAGCTTTTAAACAACGCCATCTGTCGGGCATGATGTGAACAGTTCTTTTTCTTTTCTAAAAACATACATCCAACAAATATATCGCTGGTGTTTTTAAATATACAGGGTGTTCATTAATTATTGTCGGGGTTTCCGTACCTCATAACTTTCGAATAAAAAATATTACGCAAAAACCGATTATGTATTCGTAAATTACAACTCAAAGAATTTTATTAATGATATTAAAAAGATTAATGAATTTGCACATGGCTGCCCTTCGTGGCTCGTAACACATCGAGACGAAATTCGATTTCCCTCCAAGTGTTCTCCAGCATTTGTGGGGTAACATTTTGGATCGCAGTAACAATTCTGCACTTCAGTTCATCAAGGGAGGGCACAGGGGTCTTGTACACAATGTTCTTGACAATCTCGTCTCGTTGATTTTCGTGGACTGCGAGTAAACGTTTCTTGGATGCGACCAACATTTTCTTGCGAAGTGCTTGTTCTTCCCGCTCCCTTTCGGTGTAGAACGTTACCAGTTTCCTGAAATTGTGTTAACCAGCGTCTGATAGAATTATCCGAAGGAGGATCTTTCTTGTACGTGGTCCTGAAGCGACGTTGAGTAGTTATGACTGATTTAGTTTCGAAAAACCACAATACACACATTGCTTTTTCTTGCACAGTCGCCATTTTTATTTATGACGTCATAATTACCCAGACTGAAAATGCGCTAAGATCGCATTGTTGCCACGTAAAATTCTTTGAGTTGTAATTTACGAATACGTAATCGGTTTTTGCATAATATTCTTTATTCGAAAGTTATGAGGTACGGAAACCCCAACAATAATTAATGAACACCCTGTATATCATAATTAGTTTCTGCTTAGGTTCGCTGTACACCTAGTGAGCGAGTCTACATGAGTAAATGTTTAGTTCCTGCATGGGATGTCTTTAATTCTGCACTTAAAGTGTTATAGTCAAAACATAAAATTATTTTATTCATTATTGTTGTTAGATTTACACTATATGACCAAAAGGAGCCAAAAATCTCTCTGGCAAAGTAGATCTAGCTGTTCATGTGGTCTGATATGTTATGAAACGATATTAAATGGCTAGATTCTTTTTATATCGTTGAAATTGCCAAATCTTTTTAGCATGATCAGCTGTGACATGGCTTTATTTTCAGATGCCACTATTTGGAATTCAGTTTGTTAAATATTGGGATTCTTACTGGCAGTGACGGTTTTTTACATATGCACTTGCTTTGGGCTTCAAGAACCTGTGAGGCCTCGAAATATATTTGACATACATGGCAGTGTTAAGCCAACAGCGAATTTATGATAATTTGGGTAAGGGGAGGGACCTCAAAACAATTTTGTACCTGTGGCCTTATATTGTCAAAAAAATGCCTCTAGTTATTTGTACCAAAATAAAGTTTGAGTGACATTATTTGAAAATATTGCTAAAAGTTGGACTGTTTGAAGGACACAGAGTAACATGAGAATTTACTTTTCCATTGGTTCCCCATTGAAGTATTTCGTTATACCCAGTTAACAGGTTAAAGGTTTTAAATTTCCATGTATGTAGAATGAGACCTTGGTGGCAGGGTCAGCTTCTGCATTAGAGGGTTGTGGGTTAATCCCAATTCCATCATTTATCCACTTGTAAACGGACCTAGTCCGTGACAAATCTATCACGGTCAAACATCCTTCTCTTTGGAAAGTGTAGAAGTCCAGCTGAGATGCCATCCTTGTCATTTGATCCCGTTCAATTTTACTAAGTTTGACCCCGAATAATTCTAGTGTATCTTCAAAAAATGGGATGTTTCAGTTGTGCATAGGTCATTCTCCTTGGAATCTGAGCATTCTTTGGAGGAATAAATATCACCATAGAATCTTCAGTTTGATGAATGTGCTTATGTGTGGCAGATATCTGTGAATGCATCATATCCTACTGCACTGTGCCCACTATCAAATTCAAGGATATAATTACACGAGAATGTTTTGCACAGACTGAGCTGGGTGCTTTAGTTTTTGTAGCTAGAAAAATGAGTTTTGATTTATATCTTGACTTTCTGGATAATGCTTCACTGTCAATGCTTTTACCTTAATTTGGGAAACACCTATTTTTATTTCAACAAAATAACTGTTCCGACATTAATATTTTTTTTAGCTGCATCCTTTTGGCACCCAGCGATTCTGTATCTTTGTTGCTCTACTTGTTTTTTTCACTGTCCAAGACCATCAACTTCAGATATCTTACTATGTATAGAAAGATTGATACAATACTCTTTATGGAATGATCTAATCATTATTATGGAATCGTCTTTTTGGAACAAACTATACTGTGTCTATTTTGGAATTGGGGGATAACAACCTTTGTTGCTTCAAATCCCATAACTCTTGAGTTCAAGACAAACTGTTCTGACCACATATTGAAGCTTGTGCCTCCTTTTGATCATATGTGTAGAAACTGAACTGGATTACACAAAACCCTGAACTAAATCTGACAGAAGATATCAGGGTCATTTTAGAATGCAGATTTTGTACCAAAGCAAATTGTCTATCTTCTGTGACTGGATTCATTGCAGCTTTTAAGGATTTCTAAAAAGCAGCTACTAAAACTTTGGTGGCAAGTCTTTTCAAATGCATGCAGCCAGAGACTGATGTAAAAAGTTGACTGACCTCCAATAAATATTTGTTTCACTAATCTAATTCAGCAACTAGATATCCACGTCTTTTATGGCATATACTGCATTATACAGGGTGTCGACAGAACCTGGAAATCAGGGATACCAGGGAAAAGTCGGGGAATTTTATCGATCTGGAAAAGTCAGGGAAATTCGTAAAAATATCTAAAAATCAGGGAAAATTAATATTACTTGCGTTATCTATAAATTAATATCTTATGTCTAGCATTATTTGTAATAATAAATGGAATTTTTTTAAAAACTTATTCATTTATGAAAGCATAAGTTTTTGATTAGAGCAATTAATTTCTTATGATTTGTTAAAGAACAAAGATTTGAAGTAATATTTTGGCAGTTTCTCTTGCTTGCTTTGGCAGTTTCTCTTGCTTGCTTTGGCAGATTCTCTTGTTTAAATCTTTGCTGAAATATATATTATTAGGTACGTATAATTACACTATCATTATATTTATGCTGCAATATGTTATTCTGGTACTCATGAAAAAAGCACTAATTAGTTATTGAACTGTTTTAAAGTTTTGAGCAAAGATCATAATAACCTTTACTGTTAATATAATTTAACTTGCGTTGCAAAGAGTAGTTTTAATGTTTCTTAGAATTCTTATGCAGTTTTAGAAGCAAAGTATTTTGTTAAAATTTCCAGTATTTTTTACATATAAGAAATGTAATATACTGTTTTAATAGACTTTTTTAGGATATTCAATCCATTTTTTAAAAATTAAATTTCATAAGAATATGTTTTGTCATATTAAATAACTGTTAAAAGTGTTTTTAATGTATATTGTACTCATACAGTGATTCTGAGTAGGGGGAAATCCAGGAAACTAATATAATTAGTAGCCGTAAATCAGGGAAATGTTGCAAGTTTTGTCAGGGAAATTTTTTTCACAGTTTCTTCCTGTTATAGATTATTTTAATGCGTTCATTTTGCTTCCAAATTCTTTTAATTATCAAAATTGAGAAATATTCCTGTTGTTCCTGTTATAGATTATTTTAATGCGTTCATTTTGCTTCCAAATTCTTTTAATTATCAAAATTGAGAAATATGCAATTTGAAGATGAACTCTAAATTTATCCATTCTCATAGCATTAACTTTTTAATCACCATAAAGATATGGTATATAATTATTGGCAAAATTGTTTGCGCACATTTCTGACATGTACTTACTTGTACAATACGTCTGAAATACATTTTTTATGGAAATGGGTCAATAAAATCCTAAAATTAGAGAGTAATAAATATTTAAATTCTTAAAATATTCACTCTGAAATACTGTGTTGCCAGTGGAGGATTGTGACAATATGGGGTCACAGGCCCAGAACTGTTTTGAGGCCCTTCCCTTAACCCAATGTATTAAATTCATCATCTGCTTATCACTGTGATGCATGTCAAATAGATTTTGAGCCCCTCCCAGGATCTCAAGGCACTAGACGAGTACCTATAGTGCCTGTGCGGAAAACTGCCACTTCCTGTTGCATTTTTTTTCAGAGAAAACATGTATCAGAATGTTTTCATAAAAAAAAAAAAAAAAAAAAAAAAAAAACTTTTTCATTTGAAGGAGGATTCTTTGTATTTTAAGGATGTGCATTTTATTATGGAACTTGCATTTTTCTCATAATTACAAGGTAGTTATGAACACTGGATACACTAGAAATAATGTCATAAAAGTAGAAACTCATAATAGCAGCTAAACCTTTATGTTTGTACTATGATGCTATGTACTAACAGCAATGTAAAAACATATTGCCATTTTATTGGACTTTTATCATATTGCACTCAGTCGTAAATGTTTTATATTTTTTATCAATATTTTTCACTTCATGCATTGAAGTCATGGATTTCATTTATTAGGAGTTTTTATTTTGTGTTTGCGTAATTTCAGTAGCTTTGAATAATGAATTAATTGAAATCCTAATGTGATGCAATTCTGATAAATGCATGGTTAGTGTGAAGAGGGAGCAATGGGTCTCAATTATGTATTGCAAAAGTTTTATCCTGTGATTGTTTTCTTAATAAGATGTCTTAAATTCTGAAATTAATTCACATTGCTTTCCCATTTCAGAAACATGATATTATTTTGAAAGGTATAAAATCTTTCAAGGCAGATTTATGCAAGATCAACTCTTCATCATTTTTTGATGCTGTTCTAAAGTTAAGCGAAGTAGATAACAATCTTCTTAAAGATATGTGGAGCAACTTATTTCCTGGACTTTGGAGTGTTTTGCTTGAAGACAGTGAAGGAAAAAAGGTTAGCTTTATTGCATTAAACAATTGTTTGAATTATTTATTTAAAACAATTGTTTGAAATAAATATACGCTCCACATCAATATATATTTATTTATTTAATTTTTCAGTCTGTAGCAGAGCAATATGAAGAATTCGTCAAGAATGCCATCAGCTGTAGTAATGATTGGAAAAACAATGAAATTGGTATTTTTGTTGATGTCTTCTTTAGCTGTTACAGTCTTTCATTGTTTAGCCGCTCATTTTTACAGGTAAATTCCTAAAAAAATGCTATAAAAGCTCTTTATTATAATATAAAAAAGAGTTCACAATATGAGGTAAGCTAAGAAAGCAAAGGTTGAATTTTGTGCATTGAAATTTTATTACAAATTGGTAACATGTCTCTGAAGTGGTCTGATCTTGTAATTAAGAAAAATATTGGTATATCAAAAGGAAAGGGTCTGCCTGTGGAATGCTCTTTTCAGACAGAAGGTCTTCCATTTTTACCTTTTGAGTTAGGAACTTTATCTTTTGGTTAATTCATTTAAAATGAGATGAATTATTTTTTTGTTCCATTTTGGGACTGTATTATGAACAAATTACAAGTTTCACAGAACACATAATAATTATAATGGACATATTTGCTGAGCTAGAAATAGAAAATGTTGCATTTTCTTTGGAAGACCTAACGCATAGTCAGTTTTTGTAAATGAAAAAACCCACAGTATTTGTTTTATTTTTCTTCATATTTCTAATGTTACTAGACTTGAATAATTCAGTAGAAAAAATTCAAAAAGTGATTTGGGTGGTGGGTTATCATATAAGTCTTTTACCCTGAAGGTATTGATCTCGGAAACAAGGAATATATTGAATGTTATCATTTGCAATTTATATTCAATTGATGGACCGATTTTGTGGCGTCCATTCCCTCCACACTGAAAAAAGAGTGACCGAGTGGTGCCTGAAGCATTCAGATCTGCTTTAAGCACTGCACATTATCTTTTTTAATCATGTGCTATCAGTGGCGAATCCAGGATTTGGGTCTGGGGGGGGGGGGGGGAGGTCATAAAAATTTTGTTTCGTCGTGATGAATGTCAAACCTCATGGCTTATGTAAACCAAAACACTTCAATTTTACAGACTTTTCTCACTTGATAATAAGAATAATAAAGAACACTACATTACTTTCGATAATTTAATAAAAAATACAATGAAATAACTAGCCAAAAAATTTGTCAGCCACATCAACGCTACGAGTACAAGTGCAATGACTAGAAAAGTAAGAAAATTTTCGAGACTGCCCAAGCCAGAAAGCAATGTTTTCATGATTATTTTTTAAGGGGAAATTGAGAACAAACAGTTGTAGTGATTTTAAATAAAATCAAGAATTCTGGCTTAGCTCTGTGGGGGCTGTAAGCCCATAGTCCCTCCCCTGGATTCGCCACTGTGTGCTATACCCAAGAATCAGAAGGTTGGAACCCTCCAAGTAGTGGGAATTGCTGACTTCCTGTCCACTATACCCACTAATTACTTTTTTAAATGGGTCTTTGAAGGAAATTTTCAACCAGAAGACTAGTCGCAATGCTTCTTTTTAGAAAACTAGTGTTTTGTGCCTTGGTTTTTTACATAAAAATTGGCTGAAAGAATTTTTAAATAAGGATGAAATTTTTTAACTAGAAAACACGTCAATTATGATATGAAAAATGCACATGTGAAATATGAATTTACGTAAAAATTTTATTTCCTATGAACTTATTTATGAGTATATTTGAAATAAAAAATGAGTACACTTTACTCAAAAACAAGAAATCTGTTCTTAAATTTGAACTCGGTCGTCTTCGTTTTTATTCATGTGTGCTTAGTTTCAATGCCTTTTTTCTTGAAGTTGTTGCAGGCTTAAATGTATGCAAAAATTAGATTTTTTTTTCTTTGCTCAATTTAAAGCACTTGTTTTTCTCAATGTGGTATATACAAGGTAGAGTCAATAAATTCCCGGAATGGTCGCCTACATTCACGCAGGTGTTCGTTGGAGGGGAAATATTTTTTTGGAGGTTGGCAGCACTAATAAGGAAAACACACAGCCATATGGAATTCATTTCCGGAACTGTCGGCGTTAGCTGCAGATAATTTCTGACAAAGATAATTTTTCATTCGTCGGATTTTGAAATGTCGTCTTTAGAGCAGCGTGAAAAAATCAAATTCTGCATTCTGCTCGATAAATCACCTTCTGAGACGCTCGAGATGCTGAAGAAAGCATACAGAAATGATGCCATGAAAAAAACGGCTGTGTACGAGTGGCATAAGGGGAAAGTGGGTACGAGGCAAAGTGATGTTGGAGGTTTTTTTCGATTACGATAGCGTTATTCACTACGAATTTATTCCTGAAGGCCAAACTGTCAATAAAGATCTTTACCTGGAGATCCTTAAACAATTACGAGATCAATCAGACAAAAACGACCTGAAAAATGGGCAACAAACAATTGGTTTCCTTTACACGACAATGTTCCACCACATCACACTCTGATTGTGAAAAAGTACCTTGCCAGATACAGTGTTACCATTCTGGAACACCCTCCTTATTCTCCTGACCTAGCACCAGCGGATTTTTACCTGTTTCCACGGCTGAAAATGAAATTGAAGGGACGCCGTTTTGTGGATTCAGATGAGGTGATCGAAAATGCGACGAAGCAACTGAAGGATCTCTCAAAAAAATGGATTCCGTGAGTGTTTTGAACAGTTATACGAATGCTGGAAGAAGTGTGTGGATGCAGGAGGAAAGTATTTTAAAAGCCAATAAGGTAAAATTATTGTTCTATTTTTTAATAATTTGTAATTGACCTATTCCGGGAACTTTTTGACCCTACCTCGTATGAATCAACGACTTTTTAATTAACAATTTTTTCTGATTAATTATTGTTTTATTAAGACACCTTTATCCAAAAACCATTAGGAATTCAGAAGCATTTTGATTTATATAGTTTTTTCGTGAAATAATTAGCAGAAAAGAAAAATTATTTTCAGACATATCACATTTCCGCAGAAACAAGGATTTCAGCTTTTTCAGTATCAGATTTTTTTCATTCTTATTTTTTTATTATATAATAATTCTACAATATTCTTAAAATCTCGAGCACTTTTTGTAGTTATCATTACTATACAGCAAGCAAAATATAAAATCGAATCCGAAAATAGTAATCGAAGGTTATATTCATTAATAATCATGCAATTGAAGGTTATGACATCACCTGCGCTCTGGCCCATCAGCCAATGAAATTGCCAGCAACGTTCCGGAGAAGTGCCGTGGGAGGAAGTTCGCTAGAGAAAAATATCTTTCAATCTGACCAGATAAAGAATTAATTAAAAGAAACGGGAAAAGATATTTTAACCGTTCTTGTTTTAAATTCGACAGAATCATTCAAGTTATAAGCTGATAAAATTGAAAATAATAGTGTTATTAGAATGTCAGACGCAGCAAATTTAAAAACAAAAATAAAATTTCGATGGCAAAACTGACTATTTTTTAAAAAATTTCTCACAATTCAGTAAATTACGTTTGAAGCTCAAAACAAAATTCATTAGAACGAAAATTGTTTGTTCTATCCGATGGTGCATTGATTGTTTTTCAGCGATCATTAGAAAAGATATTACAGCCGTAAACATGCCAAAAATGACTCAAAACAACACAAAACACTAAATAAAAAATTTTCTAGATAAAATTTTAAAATTCTGGCTTCGAGGTGCATTGAGTCACCATTGCAATTACCTGTGTGCCAAGTTTCATGGCTGTAAGTGTGATAGATTCGTCTGGACATCGCCCGCACACACACAAACATTGCCTTTTATAAGTATAGATATAGTGTTAATTGTATTGTTTTTTGTACTGCCTATGCTCTTCTTTTAAATATTTTTCTTTCTGATTCATTTATTTTAACTTTTCAGTTTGTTGAAGCTTTTCCTGGTTTGTCAAAGAAGATTTTTCTAAAATTGGAAGATTTTATTTTGGGAAATGATTTATCTGAAATTCCAAAATCTGAAATTTATTTGCAATTGCTATCAAAGGCCTACTTTGAATTGAAAGATGATGACCTCCTTTCTGGATTTCACCAACAGTATTCAAAATGCCCAGAATTATGTGCAGGCATTGTACATCAAAACGTAGGGGATTTTTATGAAGCACTTGACGAATACAAGGATGCTATGAAAAGAAAAATAGTGGAACAGATTGAAAATGAATTTGATCAAGCTGAAATGGATCTCTTGAGATCTTATAGAATAAAGTATGTTAATTTCCAAAAAAATAAATTAATGACAACTCTAAAGTATTAAGTGACTTATGAAATATATTTTGTAGTATTCATGCAACTCTGATGCCGAATGATTGTACTTTCTTTTCATATATTTTTAAAAGCATGTTTTTTTTTCAATTAGGTTAGCACATTATTATTTGTATTTTCAAAATTTCCAGTTTTGCATTAAACAGGGTTTCTTATGCTCCTTGAAAACTCCTTGAATTTGGGTTTTACTCCTTATAAACTCCTTGATTTTCAATTTTTAACATTTCTTTTATTAAACGTGTACTATGTTTCACCAATAAAAAGGATTTTAAATCGCCGCCGTATTGATTACCCAGTATTTTGTGTTGCTCTTTCCACAATTTGATGTTCATCTCCTAGCAGTATCCAAAATTTAATAATTGGTTTTAAGTGCCAATCAGTAGTAACCAAAACAATAGAATGGTGCAAATTGAAAATGTTATTTCTCTTGGATTATTTCGAAAAATTAACTGTATTTCTTTAAATTGTAATGTATGGTTTGTTGTAAAGGACATATATTGTGATGGTGGAGTTGAAGGAAAATAGATACTATTAATCAATTTTAACTAAATTAGTTTTAATAATCAAGAAATTTTGTTAATTTTATTTTCTTCATAAACTATTTTATAAGCAATGAAAATGCCAAAAAACAGTTTCTAACATCTAAATCCATGTCCAGACATGACACATTTCCGCGGAAACGCGGATTTCTGCTTTTTCGGCATCGGATTTTATCATTCTTAATTTTTTATTATATAATAATTCTATGATATTGTTAATATCTTAAGCACTTTTTGTATAAATGTATTTATTTGGTACTTTTTCGTTAGCCGGGTGCAAATGTCGCCAATTGTGAACCAAACGCGAGAAAAGTCGCCAAGCGAAGCGAATGACAACAGAGAATGGTTGTAAGAAATTTGGCGATATTCTACATTATTTGGCGATTTTTCGCTTGCGCCCGCCTAACGGAAAAGTACCATTTATTTTATTGTTAGATTAATTTCACTTATTTTACTTTTCGGCATTTATGTTTGGCACGATTCATTATTTATGAAGTTCAGCTTTTTTTTGTTCCAATCCTGTATCATGTCTGCATGTCTCTCTTTGCACCCCTGTATTTTAAATACTGGATCACAGTGAACTACATAAGGTGCACAGTGAGTTATTTAAGAATTTAAATTCTAAAAAAAATAAATGGAAATAGTTTTATATTTGAAACATGGTAAATCATGGTATGTAATGAACTATTTGAACTTTTGGGGTAGTTGTATAATATTATAAAAAAATTGTGTATCTAAGCGGCACCACTCTACTTTCATATAAACAGATTTAACATGGCATTCTTGGATAAATCAGCTTAGTAGAAACTTATGAAAGAAATAAATATAACCACATTTATTTGAGTTATCAGCAATGTTTTAAATACTCTAATATAATTTTTGTGTACTTTGAAAAGGAACCCTTTTTCATGCGTAAATATTGACTCCTTGAAAATACTCCTTGTAAACTCCTTAAATACTCCTTGATTTTTAATTTAAAAACTCAGTAAGAACCCTGTAAAGTTGGAATTTTAGGTGACTGTGTTGGATTCCATCTTTTCTCGTGTGATGCACGTCAAATGTATTTCACATTTAAATATAACCTAGGACAATGTGTATCTGTTTAATAAAGACTGATAGTTAGTGATAAATTATTTCACTATGAAAAGAGTTGGGTAGGGATCACAACATACAAATTTGTTAAACTTGAATAAACTTCATTAATACACAGTCTTAATAAATAATTATATGAATGTCAATGATAATTGCTTTACAGTTAAGGATGATAAGTACTGAAGTCATTTGACACATCAAATAATCTGCACAAATTTAGTTGTACATTTTGCTGCAGGAAAACTAATGCGAAATTTACAGCATAGTGTCAGACAATGTGCAGTTGAATTTTTTCACACAAATGTGATGCAACATGAATTGACTTGATTAGGGAAGTGTTTGGATTGAATGAAAAGAGTAAATATAAGACATTTAAAATAATATACAGTACAGTCCAGCTAATCCAGACCCTGGTTGTTCAGACATCCAGTTAAACTGGATGGGATTTTTTTTAAAAGAAAAAAAAGCAGGTTACACTAATTTTAGTGAGAGATCAGTACTAAAATAAGAATGCTTGCAGCCTATTGCAGTCTGACCTTGAAAATCCGGACTTCTAACATCCGAAAACCGGACGAATTTTTTCAACTCGTGAATGAGAAAAAAATTAGCTAAATAAATTTTAAACTAGAACGCTTGAGGAAAAATGCGGAAATTCCAGTCATTTTGTTCATTTTAAACTACTATTTTTCGTCTCTGTATCATTTTTTAATGTCTCTCCATGTTTTTATTGTTTAAAATGTGTTTTTATATGAAGTTGTTGGAATTGACATCAACGTGTAGATAAGCATACGTCTCGAGTGGTTGCGCATACCCAAATGTCAGAAGCATTACCATTTGCCATTGCCTTGCGACTCCCGGGTCTGTTCTGAAGACGTCTGCACTTGCACACTTAATTGTAACATAACTTACCTACACGGTGACATCTCTATTGGTTTAAGTAAGATATCAAAAATCCGGAAATTTCCGAAATCCAGACCTTCCAAATCCCCAAGCAGTCTGGATTTTCAAGGTTGTACTGTATTAAGCTGTAGGAAAAGTTGTAAGTATTTATGGAAATAAAAAATTGGATTACAACATTTTTACCCATCTAAAACTTGTATTGTGCATGCATTTGAAGGCAAATTCTATTTAATCCAGACCTTCGGTGATCTGGACAGGGTGCTGTCCCAACTAGTCCGGGTTACCAGGACTACTGTAGGTTAAACTCAATCTGAAGTGTTAAAATACTTTACTGAGGGAACCATGAGAACCAAGATTTAATTAAATTCAAACACGACCAATATTCCTGGTTGTTAAACCAAATAGTTGCCAAAGGAAGCTAGCATAGAATTGGTTGTGCTAATTTTCAAAACACGAGTAGCGTCAAAATGCAGTATATTTTTATTATGATAGATTTAATTTGTCAATTTTAGTGAAATATTAAAGTGTTTTATGTAGTGAAATGTTTAACAGACATGACACATTTCCACGGAAACGCAGATTTCAGCTTTTTCAGCATTGGATTTTATAATTAATTTTCTTTTATATAAAAATTCCACAATATTTTTAAAATCTCGAGCACTTTTTGTAGAAATTTATTGGTTTTGTTGTTCAATTAATCAAACTTATTTTATTTCCCAGTATTTATGTTTGGCATAATTCATTATTTATGAAGTTCATCTTTTTTTGTTCCAAGCCTGTGTCATGTCTGGTTTAAGTGTAGTTAATGTGAAAATGGGCTGCAAGTTGTATACTGTTTTTAATATTCCCTTAATTGAAAATTAATTGTTTCAGTATCTGTTTAATATTGTTTTATAATTTACTCACTATGTATATATCTTTTTATAACTAGTATGACTATAGAACAGAAAAAAACCAGCATGAGTGGTCTCCTCTAAACTTTCTCGTATACTTCTCGAAAAAGGTGCTGTTTCCCCTCCCCCCGCGTGGATACAAAAATTCGAACCTATTGTAACCCAGGATCCATTGACTATCAGAAAATATTTAGGTAAAAAATCAAATTCGAAGAGATGCGTTCTGATTAAATGCATACCGATTTCTATTCTTTCTTTGCTCAAGGACAATCCTTCTGCGTGCACAGATCGCTACCAAGTACACATGCGCATAGAGAATCGGATGGAAAAAGAGCGCCAAGCAGGAGTCAATAAATATCGTGCACAGAAGATTGCGTCCAATACGCATGCATGTGGAGATAGTGGACGCGTTGGAGATGCGCTTATACAGACCAACAGACAGTCAACCTTTTGACGGATTTGGCCCAAAATTTTATATGGACCTCCATTCATGGCGATAAAACTGTGTACGAAATTTTGTCCACCTAGCTATTCAAGTTTTTGAATTATAGCGTTCGCATGACCGCAGACATACAGACAGACTTCCTGCTGACGGATTTTGTCCAAAATTTGATAGAAACCTGCAAATTATGTTTAAAGACTACATACCAAATTTCATCCCTTTATCTCTAATATTTTCCGAGTTATCGTGTTCACAGACACACACACACAGACAGACATAATTCCAAAATTGTGTTTTTCGGACTCGGGGAGGTCTAAAACGTGGAGATTCGTCAAAATCTCAAGTTCGAATTTTTTGACGATTTCAATACTTTCTCTTTGTATACTTCGTATACGAGAAAGTAAAAATTATTGAATTTTGTTATGTGTCTGATTGACTTGAAAAATTCATTATTATTTAGTTTTTGAAGCATGATTTTAAATACTCAGAAACTTCTTTTTGTGTGCATGTTTGTGTTATGTTAATGACTGTAGTAATTATTTCAAAAGCCAAATGTTGGATGGTTTGAGATTTTAACTTACAGTCTAGAAGGATTCTTTGAAACACTATTGTATTCCCTGTAAATATGAATTAATAAATATCTGCTCTTTGCCAGTTTTAAATATAAAAATGAATATTTGCAGCCATCTTAAATTAAAAATGTATCTCATTCTTTCTAGCTAGCAGAATTAACTTCAAATTTTAAGTCACTTTTTATTACACTTGTTATTATTATTTTAATGCAGTTTAAAATATTAGTTGTATGAAATGTAAAGTTTATTCTGATGTAATATTAAGATCCATGAAGAAATTTTTGAATAATGTCTGTTATACTAATCGGTTTTGTTATTATCAAAAATTTGATTTAATGATATTTTTAAAAAAGAGTTATGATTTATGTGTCATTCAAATAAAATTCACTTTTTTTCTCTTATAGGTGTGTTAAACAATTAGGAGGTTGGGACAATCTAAAAGAAACAAATGGAGATTTGGTAAGTTTAAATATGTCTCTTCAATTTCCTTTTATAATTCCGCCCTTTTGATTTTGTTGTTACAATTTCTTTTGGACATGTCATGCAATAAACTCATAATATCCTTCAATATAGACTTATTGCATGATTTAATATAAAAGCATTTAATGAAATGAATTCAGATTCTCAAAAATTTTGAAGTTTGTCACTTGTTTCTTCTAGATCCTTCAAATCTGGTGAATGGAAATAGTTTCAAAAACAATCTTTGTTTTCTAATAAATCATTAATTTTATGTCAGATTCGTATAGAAAGCCATGTTCACACATCTGTCTTTTGTAACATGAGTTCTACCTGAACATGTCTGGTAATTGTTGAATCAAAACAGCCATAACTATTGAATTTGGCATAAATTCTTCATCTCGTCATGTCAAATAAATAATGTGTCTAATGAGTACAGATTTTTGAAAGTATTATTGGCAAGTATGCCAAGTAATTATGCAAAAATAAATTTGATGTGGCTTTTTTTACTGACACTGTATGTTTGTGGTCTTTTTGACCTTACCATTTCTCTTTTGTTAAAAATTTCTCAAAACCTGCAGTTGTTACTTCCTGTACCTTCATAGATGGTCTAGAAAAGGAGTCGGCAAGCTTTTTTGTGTGTGTGAAGAGTCAATTTTTAGAATCATATTTACTTAAATCAGGGGTTGGCAAATTTTTTCTCATAAAGGGCCATTTTTAGAATTATATTTACGCTTAAATAATACTTCTGGAGCTGCAAGTCAACAACATGAATTATGAAATATACATTTTTGAAATAGAGTTTTTTTTTTTTTTTTTTTTTTTTTTTTTTTTGTTAAAACGAGTATAATTTTTTCCTTTGCTTAAAGGTACTGTAATAAAGTGCCGTACAATTCATTTATTTATTATCAATTTCACAATGCTTATAATTATAAAATGTAATTATTGAAGTAAAAAATAAGTGGTTTTAAACCTCCTTATGCAAATATTATCATTTTCCCTCAAACAGTATGCTGGGATTTCAAATATTTCAGAATATATTTAACTTCTTAAAACTTAATAAAATTGAAATATATTCTTCATAAAAATAAGATCAATGTGTATGTAAGTATTACTTGTGTGATATGCAAGTAGACAATTCTGGCCTAATGTGTTGGAGCCAGATAATGAAAATGCCGGAATTCTATAAATGCTCACTTCTTACCCCACCTATTAAACACACTTTTTCTATACCAAAAGCCATTCTTATTCATACTTTTTTTACTGTTTAGTACAGGCAAGAGCTTTATAAATGTTTGCTGTGTACTGTATGTTTTAAGAATTTTGAAAAGAAGATCCAGTATTAAAAATATTGTACATAGATGACTCAACTTGTGTTATGTACCTGGCGCAGATGAGGGTTTTAGCAGACATCTTTTGGAAAATAAATTATTCCTCATTTTATAAAGGATTTTACTGGACCTTAGAGTTTGTTATTTCTAATGAGATTTCGTTTGGTGAATTTCTCAGTAATATTTGTTAACTTTTGATTAATGGCATGTTACTTTCATTTTCAAACAAGACAGTAGAATCGCACTGTTCAGCTAATTTCTTAGTTCGTTTTTAATGAAATTCAAATTCAAAAAAATCTATTCGCAAGACTAATGTTGATCTGAAACTCAACAGAAGTCCAAATTCTTAAGTATTGATTGAATAAAAGTATCAGGCAAACTGTGCCAAATATCAAAAACAACTCGATTTTGCCTTTTAAAATGTTCTATCTCAGATAATTTATGTTGTGCAGCAAAAGTAGATTTGTCTCTAAATTTTCTTGTTCTCTTTTAAGATTCTTGAATTTTGAACACATTTCCTTGATTTTTAAATATACTATAAAACTAGTATACTGAAAACCGTTTGATCAATATCACTAAAAGGTGAAAAATGTACATCGGTTGAATGAATTTCGAATAGTTTCAAACATAAAATGGTTTTAAAACAATAAGGACGATTTTTCCTTTCTAAATATTTTTAATATCTCACCAAATTCTGCTGTCATATTTACCACTATTTGTTCGAAATATGTTGAATCTACTGTTGATATCTCTTCAACATAGGAGAATGTAGCATTGTGCCTTTCTCTAAATCGGTGGTAAACAAAAAAATAATTTTCGTTCAAAAGCGGGCACTTCTAAAAGCACAATAGCTGCTTTTCCCTTCCTTTGCAGTGTCTTGATTAGTGTGTTTAAATGTGAGGCTTTCCCAAAAATAAGATATTTGAGCCAATCTTGATTATTGAGATGAATGTGTTCAAGATCTCTTTGGTTTAACAATAGTTTTATTCCTTTGACGCAAGCAGCAAATGACATTAATACTGCTTCTCTGGAAAGCCATCTAACTTTATTGTGCTAAAGAAGAACAGAGATATAGTGGTCTTATGAAAATTATGTTCACAATTGTACAACCACATCCATAACTAACAGTATTTCCTCTGGAAAGGCTTGTGATAAAAGTCCTTCTTTATGTATTAAGCAGTGGAAAAAATTTGTCTTGTAAAATTTGTTTTTTTAAGCAAAGAAACAAAACTTTTCTTTTCGACTTTCATATTTTCTGCTCTATTGGTTGTAATTGGTTTTACTAATATTAATATTTTGACTTTTCAAACAATTGATAACAGCAAATTCTATATCCTCATCTAAAGGTCTGGCACAGTATAGCCTAACATGGTTGTTATGCCTTAAAACCCGCAACAAACAAATGGACAATCTTCGTCTTGAGTTTGTCTTGTAAGCTGCAGTATCTCAAGTTACTCTTCCTTAGGTCCTTCTGAGTTAACATATATACAAAACTGTACAATCTGTGCAATGTTTTTCACATCACGAGATTCGTAACAAGTAATAGAAAATCCTAGTGTTGAATCTAAATCTGTAACCTGCTAACTAGTTACATCTTCGGCCATTTGAGCAATTCTGTCTTTCACATTCTTTGCAGCCCATGTCCTTTATTTTAGGAATTATTTCTATTTTATTTTCTAAATTGCAAAAAATATATATATTATTAAAAACTATCTAATTAAATCGCCTTCCTTTATTGGCTTTTCCCATTTCGCTACTCCTTGACAGCGACAAAACTTTTGCAGTGGTTGTATTATTACTTTATTTGGTACTTTTCCGTTAGCCGGGCGCAAATGTTGCCAATTGTGAACCAAACGCGAGCCAAGTCGCCAAGCGAAGCAATTTTCCATTAGCCGGGCGCAAATGTCGCCACGTGAACCAAACGCGAGCCAAGTCGCCAAGAGCGAAGCGGTTTTCCGTTAGCCGGGCGCAAGTGTCACCAATTGTGAACAGCCAAGTCACCAAGAGCAAAGCGATTTTCCGTTAGTCAGGTGCAAATGTCGCCAATTGTGAACCAAACGCGAGCCAAGTCGCCAAGAGAATGGTTGTAATAAATTTTCCGGAATTATACATTATTTGGCGATTTTTTGCTTGCGCCCGGCTAACGAAAAAGTACTCTTTATTTTATCAATTTTGAAAATGTATCTTTACTTAAGTTCATTTCATGGTGAAATTTTCTCCGTCTTCTCCTCTTCCATAACTGTTTGCAAATGCTTATGTGTACTGAAAAAACTTCTCTCTTATTTTACTTCACCTTTATAACATTGGGAACAGAAGTAGAAAAATTTTGGAAATCTATGCAGTAAAATATATTTGTGGTTATTAGTAACTTTCTAGGAAATGAAAGCAATGGCAGTTTTTCTTCTGGAAAACGTCGATTGTTTCTATTTCTTGCTTTGGAAATTTGATTCATTTATCTTATGGTTTGGTGTTAATGGTTAGAATGTTATTAAGTCACATTGCAAGATTCTCTGGAGTGAAAATGAAATTTTGTAAATTATCACAATTCTTTTATTCAGTTTCTTGTTAGTCATTTAATTTAAATGCTCGAAAAAACCCTTGCATTCCTCAATTAAAATGTTGAAATGATTGTGTATTGCTAAAGAGAATAGTATTATACTAAAGGAAAACAGTGCTTTATTATATTGTTTTTTAATGAACAGGAAACAATAGATGCTGATGAGCTTTCTAAATCATGTAAGTATTTGCAAAGAGTGTTTCAGGAAAATACCTTGCCGCTTTCCGAGATTTCTCCAGCACTAAAAGCCTTGTCATGTGTTTGCATAGAAGAATTGAAATCTTTGTCTTCTTGCCTTTTCACTCCAAACCACATCCATTTAATGCAAGTAAGTAATCAATAGTTTTTCTTCAAATGCACTTTGCTCTAAGAATCTTTTAATGTCTTTTTAAGAATTTTAGTTGTTTGTTTTTTTCTGTCAAGTATGTATGAGTAAATGAAAAAAAATTCAGTGCTGTGAATCTGTCAAATTTTAGCAAATATATTTAAACACAGTGAAATTAATCACAGAAAATGGTCATGAAAAGTAGAAATATACAGCGTGTCCACACTTATCGTGGTCCAATAGCTAATTTCTAAACCATTATAGATAGACATATAGTTCCAATTGGAAAAAGGCTTTAAATAAAGGGAAGAATTATGATATGTGTTTTTTGAGTGAATAAATATATTCCTGAAAAAGTTACGAAATCTAACTTTTTATACAGTCCCCCATTCCTATGAATCATATTTAGTTAAATGTTCTTGACACTCTAACATTTTAAACAAAAAAAAAAAGTCCCACTCTTCTGCATCTAAAACGGAGTGAGTTATGGAGCTTTGAATTTCATGATTTTTAACCAATCAGCGGCCTCATCGAACAAGTTCTGCGCATTGATTGGTGGATCAATTTCAAGACGGCTATTGAAGTGATGTAAAGTGATCCAAGTCAGCGATATTCAAAGTTCCATAACTCGGTCAGTTTTAATCGCATGAGAGTTGGACTTTTTCTGTTTAAAATTTTAGAGTGTCAAAAATATTTTACTAAATAAGATCGATAGGATCAGCAGACTGTATAAAAAGTTAGATTTCGTAACTTTTTCAGGAATATATTTTTTCACTTAAAAAACACATATCATAATTCTTCCCTTCATTTAAAGCATTTTTCCAATTGGAACTATATGTCTATCTATAATGGTTTAGAAATTAGCTATTGGACCACGATAAGTGTGGACACGCTGTATATTGTTATATGGATCTATATCAAATGCATATTTTACAAGAGAAATAAGAACGTGAAGATAGTGCTGACAACGTGCAATTATATGTTACATGGTCAGTTATTTAACTCCATTAGGGACATTTATGTAAGCAAGGAGCAGAAAAGGTGCAAGCCACTAAAAAAGCATGGAATAAATATCTACCACAATCTGGAGTTTAAAATTACTTTGTTAAGGGAACCATGAATGTGAAATGATGCAAGATTCAATTGAAATCATATTCCCGGCAAACAAGTTGGTCGCCGAAGGCTAGTATATATATATGTACATTCAAAACAAAATAAACAAAACATATCAAAAATTCGGTTCTTACGTATTAACGCCACTGAAGCTGAAGTTGCGCTAATGCGACAAGATTGGCGGCACTTAAAAACTGCCAAATCTATAGGCGACCGCCAAATCTGTAGCTGTGATGACGTTAATACGCCAGATTTGGCATTTTTTACGTCCCGCCAATCTTGGCACATTAGCACAACTTCAGCTTCGGTGGCGTTAATACGTAAGTACCAAAAATTCTTTTCAGAAAATAAAAATTTATTAATTAAACAAAATATAAATTAAGATCCTATAAATAAAAGTGCAAAACACATGCAATGTGCACATGTAAAACTAAAACAACTATGTGTACTATATTACTCTTACAACTATTGAAAAAGTCAGACCAAAAATTTGAAATTTTCAACAATAAAATTAGTTGCTCCTCTTTGGAAGAGCAAATTAGCCATTTTAAATCAATAATATATATATATACCATTCTGGGTTTTTAAAAATGTTTAACCTTACTCACTGATGATGTTTTAAATATGTTGATGTCAGCTATGGGAGAAGTTATACTTTAAGAAAACTGTCACACTATAAGCAAGCCTTTTGCATAATTATTAGAATTTATATTATCTTGTACATTACTTCATGCACGAGTTACTTTGGATGAGTTCTACATAGCACTTCATTTTGATGCCTTTTTTAATTTGGTTTCCTTTCTGTCTTTGTGCATAGTAAACTCCTCTTTCAAAATATTTACATTTTATCAGTGAATGTGCACTTATTACCAAATGTAGGTTTTCAGTTGCCTAAAAAAAAGAAACAGTTATTTACTTTTGAGTTAAATTAGCTATTTCAATTATAGGAAAGCAAAATATATCTGTTGTAGATCACAATCACTTATCAAGAATCTCTTTTAGAAGAAAAAAAGTGCTAGGAAAAATTGTCCAGTCTGTTCTCTAGCTTCTGTTACTCATATATCATATCCTAAAAGTATGTTTAAGGCGACTAGAGACCTTCAAAATCGATTTTTTTTTTTTTTTTTAATTTAATTTTTCAACTAATCAATATGAAATTTTGCAGGTATTACTAACAGCACTACATAAGATAACACAAAATTTCATCGCAATATATTTATTTAATTCTGAGTTATGGATATAAATATAATTTTCATTAGCAATTAATGGGCTTTATGATAAATGTTTCAGGCTCTACAAACTTATTCGAAATCACTCTATTTTTTTTTATTATTATTATTATTAGTTACTCTAATCGATTTCAAAGAAAAATTGGGATTGATTTTCTTGCTTTAGAAAGGAATTTCAAAATGAAGACACATAGTAGCTCGAAACTATTGATTTCTGAAAAAAATATGCCCAATATTTGATATGGAAGAAAATATATACAGTTTAATAACAAAATAACTTCTATATGAATGCCAAAATTTGTTCTCCGTATATGTTTTTATACTTATATAAAATGTCACGAAATGTGAACAAAAATTGAAGTGCCTGGGACAGTTATCATAAAGGCGGTTAATTGTTATTAAGAATTACATTTATACCCGTAACTCAGAAATAAATAAATATATTGATGTGAAATTTTGTGTGTTTTCTTATCTAGTGTTCCTATTAATGCCTCCAAAATTGCAAATTATTTAGTGGGAAATTTAAAAAATGATTTTGAAGGTCCCAGGTCGCCTTAAGTTGATTAATTATATAATTATATTGTCGTAATAGTCTTATTCTTTGTGTGGTCATCTTTTGAGATTCATTGTTTTTTATTGCTGTTACTTAAAATACATAAGTAAATAATACAAGTGAAGTTAATTTAGTGCAACATTTTTATTCCAGACTGGAAGAATTGTCCTTGAATTTGAGAAAGCTTTGCATCTTCAAACATTGCTTCAAGGTGATGTTGCAGATTTTGAATTCCTTGAAGCAACAAACATTTTTCAATCATGGTTTAATAATATGCCATCTCTCAAGGATGATCTATCATTTTGGAACGATATTACTATTCACCGATTGAATCAATTGAAAATTTATCAAACTTATGTAGTGCAGAATGTTCCAATGGAAGGATTTCATATGCAGAAAATGAAGAGTGTAGCACAACTGGCTTACAATAGTTGCATCAAATCTTTGGCTAAAGCGATGTATGCGCATGGGCTTCCAAACGTATGTGTGAAATTATTGCAAAAGTAAGTATTTCAAATAAAATTTCTTTTTTCTTTTTTTTTCTGTTGCATAATAACAAATTTCGGTCTTCTGTTTTGATTAAATAAATATAAAGAAGTTTTGGGCGCTGCTTAGTTTTTTTTTTTTTTTTTTTTTTTTTCTTGTTTGTTCTATTGATTTTAGTTAAATTTCCAACTAATAAAGTAGATTTAAAATGGACTTTTCAGAATATTGACTGCTCCAATCAGTTTTGTCTCTATTAGAAATTTTTCCTTCACTAAGGAAAAGAAATATTAAGATCAGTATTACAATGTCAATCGGGGATTATTTTTAAATAGATTTCTGTTCCTATGTGGATGAATCTCTGGTTGTTTCTTCAACTGCTTTAAAATTATGTTTACATATTATTCTTTGAAATTTTTATTTTTAGACATGGTTCATAATTTTTTGTGCATAATTTTCCCTTCAACTGGAAAATTTGGATTAAAATACTGAAAAAAAAATTTTTTCTGTTCCAACTGAGCCAATTGATTGCAAAATTTATCAAGCTTGGTTGATTTTTTTTCTGAAATCATTATGAATAATTTTATTTTAATGGTATCTTTCTTTACTTAGAATTTCTTAGTTCAGTTTACCCTAACATTTGATAGAAGTCTAAATTACTGCTATGAACTGTAAAGTTAATAGCTGATAGTATTTAGCGAAAGTATTGTTGTAGGATCTGTAATAAAATTAATTCAAAATGAATTTATCTGCAACTTTAACCCCTTCCAGTAAGGCTTAATTAGGAAATGGTACTTGTATAGCATGAAAACCAATGACGAGCTATGCTCGTCATTTTAGCAGAAGGGGTTTAAGAACAGACTCTCTGCAATCATAATTAACACATTTTGAGCTTTCATAGCCCATTTTTCTATAAAACCTCTTGTGAAACTATGTGTAGCATTTCCCTTTTGGCTGTGTTTTTGAATTTTAAAAATTAATAATGCTTAAAAAAATCCATTTATAATTTAAATGTCATTTTTTCTCCAATATGTTTTAAATAAAAACTCTTTATATTTATCCCTCCATCATGAACTTTAGATATACTAATCTGAAATTGGATATTTATTTGTTATGTAAAACCAAATCTAAGAAGACAGATAGGTTGATGATTCATTATGCCATATATTGGCATGTTGTTTGGATTAATCAACAAAAATCAAATATCATGAAGCACTCAAACAATTATTGTATTTTAAAAAAATTTCAACAAAAATATTTTTATAGCATTTAAAAAATTATAATCAGGTGGCTGTTTTTAAAAAAAACTCTTTTCAATGAAATAAAAATAGCATAACAGTGATTATCATGAGAATTAAGTTTCAATCAAACAAAAATCTAATGCCATTTATAATTATTTTTGAAATAACATTTACATTTAATTGCTTTTTCCTTGAAAAATAATAAATAAAAAAGATTTTAAAATTCTGAATGTCTATTTAATTTTTAAAAATGACACTTTATCAGAATCTAATGCCACTATATAACCAACTTATTTTTTATCTTAATTCATTCATATTTTTATTTAAACTTTATAACTATATTCATTCACACTTAGTTAAAAAATTATTCAAATTTTGTTTAATTATTTTATTTGATAAATCAGGAATTTCACAAAACCTATTGCAATCCTAATCAGTTACATAGTTTGATTTCAATTCACAAATTTCACAAAAAAAGGGTTTTTCTTTGAAAATTTAATTCTTTTATGACTCGCTCCTGTAAACATGTTTATTTGCCCTTTGATTTTGACATATCTGTTGTAAATAGTTAACACTGAGTATAATTTCTTTTTCGCAGATGTAAAGCTCTCATAGTGAATGAGGAAAATATGGAATTGTATTTAGAATCTCTTTTGCTAGAAATGAAATTATCTAAAAATGATCATCGAAAGGTAAATCATTTATTGCTTTCATCCTAATTATTATATTTTAGGTTTTTTTTAAATTTAAATATAATTAAAACTATGTATGAGTATTAGCTATACTTGCAAAACCTATTTAAATAAAGAATAACTTTTTTAAGCATTTGATACTATTTTGCAGGTAAAGAACACTTTGACATACAAAAATTATTTATTAAAATGTTGAAAAATCCTATAATTAAAGAACAGTATCTTTGTGTTTAGGGGGGGGGGAGAAAACATTTTTTTATACTAGATTAGAACTTGGTTGATGTTCAAGGTTTCAAATTATATGAGTGCAATAAGAATCGATGTAAGATCGCTTTGGTATGAATATCACACTTCTTTGTATTCCTGGATAATGAAATTTATCTAGGCTGTTTTGAAAATATGAAAGATAATTACCTTGCAATGAAATTTTACAGTTTTACTTGTATTATTGTCTCTTTATAATACAATTTCAGTGTATTTAAAACCTCTTTGAATAAAAACTGAAATTATAGAGGGACGAGACTCAAGTTTGTGTGTAGTGCTGCTGAAGAATCCATTCAATTTTAGGAACCATTTTTTATTAGGCTACGTTCCACAGCACAGAACATTAAAGTTACAAGACAAAACAGAACAACATCACGATACAAGCACACAAACTAGGATGGCAGAGAGGCATCATGGGAAAAAGATGGCTCCAGTAGCGCCACCTACCATAGAAAGGAGAAGGCAGTTGATTGTAACCGCTACAAAATTTCATTATCTTTCTCATTTTCAAGACAAATCTATAGATTATTTGATTGATTGATTTTTAATTCACTAACAAATATATCATAATTACTATAACAATAACCAGGAGTGGCGTTAGAGTTTGCCTGACAGTTGGCATAACCTATTGTACAAGCAGAGGGGAGTAATGGTGTTTGTCTTAAATTTTTGCCATATCTTTATTTTTCTACTAATTGCACCAGACCCTCCCCCAACTACCACCACCCCTGAAGATAACTAATAAGAATATTCAAAGCTCTTAAGTTTAATTAATTGTTTTTTCGAGTTCGTCATACTCAAACTAGATGAGCTTCAGCTGCATCCAGATTACCACACTATTTGGATTTTTTCCACTCCCAGCGACTATGCATATATTATATATGTAGTCCCCCTAAATTCTATATGAAAATAATAGTACTGTGAATTAAGAACAAAGCTATTTAGCAATAACCAATAACAATTTTATTTATTAAACAGTCTTGAGAATGAGAGTAAAATAATTGTGAATATTTTTTTTAATAATACAGATTTATAGTGTTATACCATTATTTTATACTGTATTACCTAGATATAAATTGCACTCGTATAAAATTGTCTCGCAAATCTCTTGTTAAACTAATTTTTTTGAATCATTAAATTCAGCCCATAAGCATTTCGGAACACTTAACCTTGTTACATTTTTAGAGCATGTAACTAACTAAACATGCTCATGATAAGTTTCACATTTGATGTGCACAAAAGGCAAAACATGGAATTTTTTCTGAAGAAGAAGTATTGTTGTTTTTCAATTAATATATTTTACTGTTCTACTTTTCCTTTTGGTTCAATATCTGATAAAAATTAACTGATAAATGATACACAGAAATTATATTTTTTGTTTGTTTAGGAAGAGCACCCCTAAAAAAAACTGACAAAGCTATCTTGAATATTTTTTTTAAAAAACGATCCATTATTATTTTATACTTAAGATGCAATAATAGTGAACTTGCAATTACAAATCTAGAGTTCAAAGAAATAACGAATAAAATTATCCATAAAAATCAAACTTAAAAACTATGTTGGAGAAATAGTCAATGAGGCTACAAGCAAAGAACTTTGATTTGTTACTTTTTTTTCCCTTACTTGTGATATGTTGTACAGTCTTCCTTTTTTTTTTACCCTAAAGTAAATTTCCTTTAATTAATAGAATGAAATTCTTCAAGCGAAAGCCTGCAGTTTCTTAGAATCTGCAGAATTCCCTAAAACTCCAACTGAAACAGGAGAAGCCATGTGTAATGTATATCAAGGTTTGATTCTCTCAAAAATAAATGAACAAAATACAAATGAAGAATATGAGAAAACAGTTGAAGAAAAGTTTTTTGTGTCGTACCAAAAGTTGACTGATTGGTCTAAAGGTTGGCTTTACTGTGGAAATTTCTTTCAAGAAAGGTTTAATTCTGGAGATGAGAGGTAAGTCTCTTTTCCAGTCTTTGTTAATATCAGAAATTACTGAAATGTTTATAAGTTTTTATATGCTTAAAAAGCCCAGGATAAAATACGGTGAAACCTCTCTGAGCGGCCACCCCTCCGTTCCGAGAAAAATTGGCCGCTCTGAAGGGTTTTCGTTACAAGATAATTGCTATAATACATAATATAAACAAGTCTGACACATGTTTCTTATTTAAAATGAAGTTTGAGACTTATCTAAAGAGACAATAGTACTTTATTTAATAATTTTTTACATTTTTTGAAAAAAGGATACAATTTGTGATTTTTTACCCTTCTCGGAAAAAAACCATTTTTTCAAGATCGTTTTTCAGTTTAAAAAGTAAATCTGTAACCGATGCTTTTGTTAAATGGGATGTTCGAACCCACCCGGCGGCCGTTCAGAGGGGTTGGGTGGCCGTTGCTAGGGGTTATTTTAACATTAGGTCTATGGGCCGAAAAATCCGTGCCACGTAAAATTGGCCATTAAGAGGAGTGGCCATTCGAAGAGGTTTCACTGTATCATAAATAAACAAATGGTAATAAAATCAAAATATTTGAAAACTTGTTGCCCCTTTCAAATGCAATATTAATTACTTAATTTCTATTTTCATTGTTTTAACTGACTTGACTAGATACTTAATCTACTACATTTTTGGCATGCTTTAAATGCCTAGAATAATATTGTGCCTAATTTTAAGTGCTACATTGGTTTTATAGTGTTGTATGAGTTTTAAGCAAATATTCGCAAGAATGCAATCAAATGGCAGAATGCTATAGCCAGTAATGTCCCTAAAGTTGATCGACCAAGCATATGCTCAAGGGCTAGTGGGACCCCTACTCATACTACCTATGTGTAGATGCTATAAAATTATGAAATCTGGCCTAATTTATTTCCTGTGTTCCCAAACACACAAAGGAACTTACACAGAAAAGAAATAGTAATAAATTGTTTTTATCAGTATTCAAATAAATGCTATTATAATAACAGATTTTAAAATGAAAATTTATATGTTTTACAGTGGCAGAAAAAAAACCGAACCACCCAGCATTATTCTGCCATCATTCATCAGAAATTAAAACAAAAAATACCCAAGTTCGGGAAATAACGTCTACTAAACGATTCCATATCTAAAAATTTCATAAGGAGTCGTCTACATATTTATAATTGCCCTAACTTCAAAATTTCCAATGGCAACACCCATTTTTTTCCCCAATGGATTTCAAAACTGCATCAGAAGCTAAGCTTGGATGCCAAATTTTATCATTTTAGCTCTATTTATTTCGAAATTATAAGCAAATAAAGTGTTGAGTCTCTAATTTTAAAGTAAAATTTTGAATTTTTGTCGATATTTTGAGATATATTTATAGTTATTGACCTAGAACTTTTTCGATGTAATATTATGAAGTAGTATACACATTCTGCCCCTATACTTCTGATTTTAAAATAATTTTGAACGCTGGAAATATTTTATTAAATTTGATGTTTAAAACTATGTGAGAGGCTTTGACGAGAATCAATGAAGAAGGCTATTTAATAAGCCCATGCAAAATGTCAGCTTATTCGAAAAAGTAGTTTTTAAGTTGCATTAAATTTTCTATTTTCTCTGTAAAACAATGCACTTAGGGGGGGCATCCATATATTTAAAAAGGTAACATCTTTCTTTCATTTAGTAATATAATACATATGGATCAAAATCATGTTTTTTGGAGAAAATTTCATTTTTGCAGAATTTTGTAATGCATCTAGTATTTACCGATTGTAAAAAAAAAAAAATACATTGCATTTTTGAAGATGTTTTAAAAGCAAAATAAGATAAAATTCACCACCGACATTTAAACGCAAGAAACGAGCTTCACTATCTGAATATGGAGTCAGCCCCTTTTATGTCATGAACACAAAATGTCGAATATCTTACGATCTTTTAATGGTCAATTAACCATAATTGATATCTTGGGGTATTTCGTGATGAGGAATTTATTTATATCATCAAAAATGGGTGTTGCCATTGAAAATTTTAAAGTTAGTGTAATAATAAATATTTAGATGACCTCTTATGAAATTTTTAGATATGGAATCATTTAGTAGACGTTATTTCCTGAAATTTGGTGCCTTTTGTTTTAATTTCCGACAAACGATGGCAGAATAATGCTGGGTGGTTCGTGTTTTTTTCCCGCAACTCTACATTTAATCATTCAGAATATTTGGGCTGTAAATAACGATGATCCCATTCATTTTTATCCTTTTACAAGAATTTTTGTTTGCTTAGTATAAGTATAATAAATAACTTCCTCTCTTAGAAGAATGATTCTATCATTGACATCCCGAGTTTTCTTCATGAAAAATAACACTCACCCAATGATAAAAAAAACTTAATATTTCTCCAAATAACATTTAGCTAATGAGGTCATGACAGCAATAGAGACATAAGTGGAAATGATTCCTTTAAAGAAAAAAATTTCGGTACTTGCGTATTAACGCCACCGAAGCTACAGATTTGGCGGTTTTTAAGTGCCGCCAAATTTGGCGGTTTTTGTACTTGAGTATTAACGCCAATTTGGCGGTTTTTGCACTTACGTATTAACGCCAATTTGGCGGTTTTTAAGTGGCGCGAATTTGGCGGTTTTTTTACTTACGTATTAACACCAATTTGGCGGTTTTTAAGTGCTGCCACTGCAGCTACAGATTTGGCGGTTTTTAAGTGCCGCCAAGTTTGGCGGTTTTTGTACTTATGTATTAACGCCAATTTGGCAGTTTTTAAGTGGCGCCAATTTGGCGGTTTTTGTACTTACGTATTAACGCCAATTTGGCGGTTTTTAAGTGCCGCCAATTTGGCGGTTTTTGTAAACAAGATTGCTCTTTATTAGCGCATTAGCGCATTACCGCCAATCTGTAGCCTCGGTGGCGTTAATACGTAAGTACCAAAATTTCTGTTTTCCAATTTTTTATCTTAATTTTATTAACAACTGGCCAGATTCGGCGACAGGTGTGGCACCAGAGGGGGGGACAGGGCCCCCAGTTGGGAGAGTTGTAATTAGTATGTTGTATAAGTATTTTTCATTTATTTTTGTAGATGTTAATAGTTTTATAATAATGGATCATTGCATTTTAATATATTCGTGATTATTATATTGAAGAGAATATAATGTTATTTTTCGTTTATAGTAACAACTTTCATTATGTTTTCATACTAATATTTATGAATTCTCTCATTTTGTTTCGTGGAATATTTTTAAGGTGTTGTGAATATGCTTTGAGGTCCTTCATCATGTCATGCAAGTATGACAATAACACAACATCCATGGAACCGCTTGCAAAGGTAATTATGGCATGTGCAGTACAGTTGGAAGTTAGTTTTTTTTTTCCCCTGACACCTTGTCCATTAACATTTTGGGTAGTGAAGATCTTATTATGCCTAATCGTATTCCTCATGTTTTGTTCATGATGCTTGTATCAGCAGCAATCCATTTCTTTTTTTCCTTATTAAAAACACAAGTATGTGTGTATATATATCGGAAATAAATGGAGATAATGAAAGCGCATTCATTGCGTATATGTTACAGAATTCTTCACCCTTTTACTTAATTTTTTACTTTCTAGTAAAAGTATACAAAAAATTGTAATCATCAAAAAATTCGAACTCGAGATTTTGACGAATCTTCACGTTTTAGACATCCCCGAGTCCGAAGAACACAATTTGGGAACTGTGTCTGTCTGTGAACACGATAACTCGAAGACTATTAGATCTACGTGGATGAAATTTGGTATGTGGTCTTTAAACATAATTTGTAGATTTCTGTCAAATTTTGGACAAAATCCATCAACGGGAAGTCTGTCTATATGTCCACGGTCATGTGAACATTATAACTCAAAAACTTAAATAGCTAGATGGATAAAATTTGGTACACAGTTTTATCGTCATGAATGTAGGTCCATATAAAATTTTGGGCCAAATCCGTCAAAAAGAGGCTTTCAAATTGCATATTCAATTTCTTTTAATCCGATTCTCATGCGCATGTGTACTGGTAGCAATCTGTTATTGTTGTAAATAAAATTTACAACAATAAATTTTATTTACAACAATAAATAATGTTTTCAAACATGAATTGTAACAATATTTTTAGGGACGCTTGTTCGTTTTACTGCCTTTTAGCGTATTTTTCTCCACATGTGTTAGAAGTATATGGGAAAGTTTAAGGGAGACCACTCCTGCTGTTTTCTTATTTTGTCTTCCATTTGGCACTCTTCACATTTTTCATCTCTACTCGGATATACTTTGTTATTTTTCTTCATATTTTTTTTATAATGCTATGAAGGTATTTGATATTTTTTTAATGTTTCTTTTGTGTATATTTATTAAGCACTTGTATTTTAACTTAAAGCCTTGCAAGAAGCTTCACTGTTTCACAAGCCTTGTTTTTCAGAGAAGTCCCTTCTCAAAAGTATTTAAGCTCACTGCATATTTGTAACTCTCTCTTTTTATGATGGTTCTGGCAAAACTGCTGCCTTTGTCAATGGGATTTCACTCAATACCATGGTTGGGACTTTATTAAAATGCTTTTTGAAGATCTTATTGTAATGTTTGATCTACGTGAAAAAATATGCCAAGACAAGCATTAATTGGATTTTGGATTAGCAGTGACTGTCAACTTTAAGATGCCGCTACACACTTATCCAACAGAAATTTTCTTTATATATACTAGCAGAAAACCTGGTGTTGCTTGGGATCCATATTTTTTCATATACAGGTCTGCTGTTTTTTTATTGTTGTTGTTTTTCCCCTACAGATATTTTCACTATCTTTCTCCAACAAACGTAAATATTCTTTGAATCCTTTCTTGTTGAATAAAAACGTTCAAATGTAGCCTTTTTATCACCTTATAACAGTATGGTTTGAATGAAAATGAGAGAAAATTCAAGAGAGAATGTTTATTTTAAACTAAATTAACGTCATTGGATGTTTCAGCGCATGTTAAAAGCTACGAAATAAAAACGGAAGTTAAGTGCATGTTACAAAAAAACAGCTGAAGTAAGAAGTCTACCTTGACAAAAAAAAGCAATATTTTCTTAGCTTTAACAGTGGTAAAAACACATGAATAAAGGATTTGATGAAACAATAAATTAGTTTGAATTTTGTTTTCTAACAATAATAGCATTGTTGCAATTTGAGTTTAAAATGAATTTTGAAAACTTACTAACAGTTAGAGAAAAAAATTGTACTGCAATTAAATTGGTATCATTAAGAAGATTTTTTGCTCTTTAAGGTGATGTAAAAATAATTTTTGTACCATAAGTATTTCAGATGTTATTAGATAAAAACGTCTAAAAATAGCTTAATTTTCATTATTTAATTAAATGTCTTAAAAACTAATTAGTTCTGAAAGTTGAAAATAGCACAGCTGACCTGGAAATGTGCTCTAGAATATTGTGTGCAAATTCACCGTTTAGGAGGAGTTCTTGTTACTGACAGATACAGTCGGACCTCTATTTAACGAAGTCGCTAAATCCCGAAAAAAAGTTCGTTATATGGAAAATTCGTTAGAGATTCACCTTTTAAAATACTTTAAACTACACAAAACAGATTTTAAATTCATAAACACTAAATATTATTAAAAAAAGTAATTACTCACACCTTTATTTTGTAAATTAATATCTATTTGTTATATATCTTACCCATCAAAAAGAAATCTGCAAAGAAAACAAGAATAAAACAAAACATTGTCCGGGAATACACTGTATTTTCAATTTAAAAAAAATTATATTAAAATTAATGAATTTTATCATACGAAGGTTTGTTGATTTCTGCATCATGATCATTTCCATCTTCATCGCAATTTATTGCTGTACTGTTTTTATTTTTCACACTGTCCACTTTAAAACTGCCTCATCCACATCTTCATAGACACATGCTTTTAAACGTTTTGAACAAGAATTCGATGAATCATAATTTTGTATCTTTTTTATTATGGTTTTTTATCACGATTTTTTTATTATGGTTGATAAGCTGTTTGGAGGAATACCAAATTTTAAAGCAATATCCTTTATCCACCTCATGAAGAATTAAATTTTTTTTCTTTGATGCTCAAGCACTTTCGCTTTGACATTTTCCAGCTTCAAGGTCATTGATCACCATAAAATGTGTTAAAAGAAAGAATAAGTTTGAAATGTTTAGAAATATTTTGAGGAATAGGGAGAAAAAAAATATTGGATCACAAGAAAAAGTTCGTTAAATAGAGAATGCACTTCGCCATTTGGAGGTTTTTTTACGAAGAAATTCGCAAAATGTTCTTGGTTCCAAGAAAAAGTTTGTAAAATAGTGGATTTCGCAAAATAGAGGTCCGACTGTATATATATTTTCTGTTTTATATTATAGATATAGTGCATGGCACCAAATTGGGCTTATTCATGAAGGCCACTAAACATATTCAATACATTCACAGCATCACAGACAAATATAACATGAAAACACGTTATTTACAAATTGTGATTTATGCTTAAAAATAGTGTGTACATTAATTATTCAGTTAAAGATTTCTTTCAAGCTATATACCATTATTTTAAAAATGGTGAGTTTTTTTCCTGTGAATATTATGGAAAGTATTATTGAAAGTCTATAAAATCGACAAATATTTAATGTCTATTTGCTTAGTAGTTTATATATCTACTCAGAATTTGACTTTCATTATATTATAAAATTTTAACACTTATGCACAAAATATTTATACATTTCTAATGATATTTTAAGTTGAAATTTCCGTGTTACCTAATTTTGTTTTTATGAAATGTTTTAGATAATATGGCTGCTTTCGTTTCCTTCTGATGTTCCATTAAACCTCCGAAATAACATTATTGAAGATATTACTCAAATACCAATATCGTATTGGCTTGCATGGATACCACAACTACTGGCAGCATTTCTAAGAATTAAGGATTGTCACCTTTCATATATTCTACATAATATTAGTTTCAAACATCCTGAGTCATTGTACTTTCTATTACACTCAGTCATGATTGAAACAAATTGCATGTCTGGAGGTGAAGGTCAGTATTCATATTTTTCTTTTAAGACTTTTTACATATATCTTCAATTTATAAGCTGCCCCTGCTTTTTCTTGTAAAATAATGACATTTGTTTTTCATGCATAGATATTATATATACATGCAAAATTATTTCTTCATCACAAGTTTATACAATCTGACCTCGAAAATCCGGAATCCTCCAAAAACCGGGCGATTTTTTTCACTTCGTGACAAAAAAAAAGATTAGCTAAATAAATTTTAAACTAGAACACTTGAGGCAAGATGCGGAAATTCCAGTCATTCTATTCATTTTAAACAACTATTTTTTTTGTCTTTGTATCCTTTTTTAATGTCTCTTTATGTTTTTATTGTTTAAAAAGTGTATACGGAGTTGTTGGAATTGACGTCAACTTGTAAATAAGCTTACTTCTCGAGTGGTTGCACATGTTCAAATGTCAGAGGCGTTACCAAGGCAACCATTTGCCGTTGCCTTGTGACTCCCGGGTCTGTTCTGAAGACGTCTGCACATGCGCGCTTAATTGTGACGTAACTTACCTACACGGTGACATCAGAACTTTGACATCTCTATTGGTTTAAGTAAGATATCTAAAATCCGGACCTTCCAAACCCCCGAGCAGTCCGGATTTTCGAGGTTGTACTGTAGTTAGTTTTCTTTTGTATATTGCTTGAAAATTTTTGCTTTTAAATATTTCAGTTCTATTTTTATTGGGTGATTTTTTTCCCTCTTTTCTTTCTGCAGGACATTGGAATTACCAATCCTGCTTAGAAATTATGGATAGTATGAAAATGAGGCATCCTGTTTTAATTTCCTCTTTAGAGAAAATTGAAAATGAGGTAAATATCAATAAATGTTTTAATCATATTTCTGATATTATTCAGTTATTTTATCTTTAGGATAGTCATGGGATATACTTATATATTGAATGTTTGTTAGAACTTCCGTATGTGCACTACTAGAATAAAAAAAGTTCCCTCCCCAAAATGAACTTTTAAAAAATTTTTAATTGAAATTCACAAATTTGAGGTAATCTTCTTCCAATGTGTTCTTTTCATGCATTTAAACATACTTGTCACAACTTTTGAACTGCTTTTGAAAATATTGTGACAAATTCGTCTTGTGGGTGTACGTGAATGCAGTCCAATAAGCAGGATTACAAAAATAAAGCTCTTTATTTTACAGGTATTCTAAGCAAAGAAATGTAACACAAGTATTAAAACAGCACTTGTAAAAATTCACAACAGAGACTACCATCTCAACACAGTGCTCAAAGGTTTCTTATAAGCTCACCAGCTTGCTTGCAGGTCAAATACCAACTGACTCTCCTTGGCTTGAGAGCTTGCCTTTATACTTTTCAACAGAAAGTGACTTCATTACGTAGGAAGTGACATAATCTCTAGAAAGTTCATGAAACCAATAGAAATATGTTGAAAGTTCGAAGTCCTTCTAGAGAATTCCTTTTGTCGCCAAGATTAGCATCTCAGGGAAACGAATTTATAGCTTTGTAACAATATGCCAGGAACCTTCAGCTTTTGTTGCTTTATGAATGATCACAGAATTCCAGAAATATAACATTTTTAATTCATTTGTAATCACAGAAGCAAGTAAAAATTAGCAGTTGCAAGGTTGAGTAAGAATGGTGGATATTCGAGGTTCTATGCAAAATAGTATAAACAGGGGCATTTTCTTGCATCTCTTAAATGATGAAATATTTCGAAGTTGCCTATTCATGGTTACACTCTATAAGAATAATCCTTAATGAATGGTACCCTTGTCTTGATGAAATCCTTCTAGCACCACTTTCTTAATGGTAATATCTAAGAAATAGCTTCGCTTTTTACTTTCTCGTATATGAAGTATACAAAGAGAAAGTATTGTAATCGTCAGAAACTTCGAACTTGAGATTTTGACGAATCTCCACATCGTAGACCTCCCCGAGTCCGATAAACACTATTTTGGCATTATGTCTGTGAACATGATAACTCGAAAACTATGAGAGCTACAGGGACCAAATTTGGTGTGTGATCTTTACATATAATTTGTATGTTTCTATCAAATTTTAGACAAAATCCGTCTGCGTTCACGTGAACTATATAATTCAAAAACTTAAACAGCCAGATGGATAAAATTTGGTACACATTTCTTTCATCAGAAATATAGGTCCGTATAAAATTTTGGGACAAATCCGTCAAAGGGCTGACTGTCTCTTGAACTGTATAATCGCTTACTGGTAAAAATTATATCTCCTAAACCCTTTGGCTTAGATAAATAAAAATTGGTATGACGGTTGCTAACATTAATTTTAGATCTGTGCCCAAATTTCGTTTCAATCAGTCAAAAAAAAAGGTGTTCAAATTACATATTCAATTTTTTTTTACTTGCGTATTGGGAGCAAAATCTCTGCCCATGCGCAAGCTATTCAACGATAGCGAACGAGGTCATTTTCTCCTGTTTTCTTTTTGCTCACTCATGCCCTCGCATTAGCGGAGCTTGCTAGAGTGTGATATAAAATAAACATTGCTGAGTTTTAATATATACATGTCTCTTTGAATTTAATTCTTAACCTAAATATTTTACAATCACTATAATCTACAATGAAAAGCCTTCTGATAGTCATTGCATTCTGGGTTACAGTTGGTTCGATTTTTTATCCATGCAGAGGGAGGGGAAATGACAAATTTTTGAGAAGTATATGAGAAAGTTTAGGGGAAGCCAAACCCGCTGGTTTGGAGAGATTTTGTTTTCATCCCACAGACTGCCGTCTAAACTATAGAGAAAATAGTAAACTAGATTATAGAGAAAATAGTATCTAGTAGCCAGTCATAAATTTCTTATATCGAACATGACAGCAATATTGCTAGTCATTGAAGCCGAAACTTCTCTTTATTCAAGAAACAGCATTTTTAGAGCCCTGAATGAATAAGTACGATACAAGTTTTTTAAAAAAATTTAAGAGGAATATGTGATAAAACAAATTCAAATACAATTTTGTTGATAGTTAAATATCTTGTTTGCATGGGTTATTTGCCAAATGTGCTCAATATTTCCTTTAGTGGTGACAGTGAATGGGCTACTACTAGGCCAATTGTCTTCAAAACTTGTGTGACAATCATGTATGCACTTCTACACTTGCAGATATTCAGCATTCCCTAATTTCCATAAGCTTTCATATTTTTCTCCATATTAGATTAAATTTATACCTATTTTTTAATCTATACCCAGATAGCAATTTTAGTTTGTAACAGACTTGCACTACAAATCTGCATGCTTACAGCAATTTGACATGACAAGAGTGAAACAAGTTTGCAGCAAGTTAATGCAAGCTTTGAAGTCACCATGGGACGAACTTGCAGCAATCTTGCATTGCAAACTCATTGCAAATTATATCAAAAATAGAGTATGACCACAACCCGGGATAGAACTCGCGCTCTACCGGTTCCGAAGCAGACGCGCTAACCATTTGGCCAGTTAAACTCTGAGAGGAGAAGATAGATTTCGCTAATACATCGTTCAATTCGATTCGTATACGATTTATTTTAAACTATTTTCTTGATGTCATTAATTTTTTGAGTTGAGAATATGATTTGAAGTCAAAGAGAGAGCGATTTTCACTAATAACCACGTTTTGCTAGTAGAATAAATTACGAAATTAGAGTTCAAAAGTAATTACTTTAAAATGGGACAAAATGTATAAGTTATTATTTTTCAACAAACATTGACTGTTTTTTTCAGTTTAATTTTGTTTATAAACGTTAAAATTTCAACATTAAGAAAAAGGCGATATAGTTTTCTTTAAAGTGCGAGTGTTATAATTAGTAAAAAGATGGAAAATGTTTCAAAAATTTTTTTTATAAAAAAAGTTAGTTTTTTTTACAAATTATATCATTGATTTATTGAATTAATAAAAAGGACGGTCTAGGAGATGCTATTAAAAATCGGATGTTTTTTTTTAAAACAGAGACAAAGACAATTATCTCTTTGTTCTATATTTGCATCAAGCTTGTTTTGCAAATTTGCATTGCAAGGAGGTGGCCCTAGTTGTCATGGCGAACTTGCTACAAGTTCACGTCAAATTTGCAATGACAAGGTAATATCAAGTCAAAATCAAACTTGCTGCAAACTTACGTGCTATCTGGGTATTCAGTTAGTCTGCTAATCTATCTGTAGTTCATCATCTCGCTATTCACAGTAGTTAATCTACCCGTTAAAGTTGGACTAGTAGCAAAATATCCTGTAAAGAAATGCATGGCTCGTCCAATATGTTCTATGCTAAAATGTTAGAAAGCAGGAAATGATAGAGAAATTAGATATGAAATCATTCGGTAATCCATTTTTGCCAAATCTATACATAGTATTAAATGAAGTCCCCTGAAAACGTGTGTGTGTGAACGCTTAAAACTCAAGAAATACTAAACTGATATTGGAGATATTTGTGCCATTTTGTAGGGCATTTATCCAGGAAGGTTTTAGTATATTAAATGGATATCAAAATCCAAAAGGGAGGTTAATAATTGCGATTTTAATAAATATTTTCCTACCACGATCCATGCATGCTCAAAGTAGCAGTATCTGTGCTTTGCGTATGCACGGAATTCATGCCTGTTTAAATCTTCCCTTAAAGCATCTGTATGTGTGAACATTTATAAGTCGAGAAATACAAGATGTTTATTGGAGATATCTTGTGAAAAATTAACCGAGTTGATAAATTTAATTTTTCATGAAGATAGAGATCCACACAAATGACGATGGAGACAGTTTAAATTTTAACTTGACATTTATTACGGTACAACATGGATACCCCTCGTAGCCATAACACAAGATAGATAATAATAAAAACAATACTTAACACATATCATAACAGGTCGTGACACACACATCTTAACATCATCTCCGGAAAGAGAAAGGAGACGCTAGAGAGAGACAGACAGAACCAGCGAGTAACAGCGAGCCAGTAACAGAGAGAGAGAAAACTAGCATCGCACCTTTATATATGTGTGGTGATTAAGAAATTTACATCTTCAATGACATGCTGATTGGGATCAATCAGTGATCCGAATCAGCATATCATTCCAGTTAGCGTCGATCGCAATGCTGACCAACTAGAGCCAACAAGGTTCGAAAATTATAGTCTTGCTGATGCTGCCAATAAAAAGAGGAGAGATTTAATTTATTCCCAACAAGATATTTGTACCATTCTGTAGGGCATTTATCGACGCTTTTCAAAATCAAAAAGGGAGTTAAATAATTAAATCCATTCCAACCTCGATCCATTCATGCGCAAAACAGAAGGATCTGTGCTTTGCGTTGCATGCACATTTGTTTACATGTAATTTTAAATGGCTGTTTTAAACATTTACAACTGAGAGAATGTTTTTCTCATGGACAACTTTATGTGGCAGTTTCAAGAGTCGCCTCCAAACGAAATCTTTTTGTCTTGGCACCAGGAGCAAAAACTGCCAATGTTGTTTATAAATAAATATTATGAGGTAATTTAATTTTATTTATATATCACAGATTGCATTTTACATATTTAGTGGGTCCATGCATGTATAGAACAGATAAAAGCATGTTGAGCCACAGGTACAACAGCTAGTAATAAATATAAAATACTTTGAAAGTCATTATTTTCTTTTTTCATTTTTAAATTAACTTAAAAATGGCTCCCATCTGTGCTGACGTACAGTGGTAATATTTCAGAAACCACCGTTTTTACTGAAATGAATTTAATTGCGTATATTAGTGTGAGTATACTATTGATTTTCTTATGAAACCTTTAAATGAACTATATTTATGTGTAATTATTTTTGTCTCTTTTTGTATTTTAGTTCATCCTCTTAGGTGAAAAGATAAATCCCAATATACTTGTTATACTGAGAAGGATAGAAGTTAAAATCTGTGATCTACTTTTCTTGTGTGCTTCAAAACAAATTGCTGCAGATTCCATGGATAAAAAAGTACAAGATATGTTTATTGAATCACGTAGTTCCTTAGAAAGCGAAAGTGATCCTGAATTGAAAAAAGAGATATCTGATTTATTAAATACTAGGTATGCTTATTTCATTTTTATTCCTTAATACATTTTGTTTTGCTTCAAAATAAAATTTAAACTTCTACACTTATTTGTTTTTCTTAGAGGTCAAAGTTATTAGACCAATAATTAGCCACTAGATAGGTTAAGCGTGGGAATGACAAAGAATTAAATTACCGTAAACACTGTTTGATATCTGTTTTTTAATTTTTTTAATGGAAAAATATCTTAGGCAACCTATGTATGAATCTGCACTTCTAAAACTTGTTTTAATTTGGTTCAACAACCAAGGAAAACACAAAAATACTTAAAAATTATTGAATAACTAAGAAGATCCCAGAGAAATGCACAATATAATGAAAGTTTGTAAGACCAAAGATCTTAGATATATCGTGGCCTAGTGGTAAGGTGTCGGCTTTGGAGCCGGAGGTGTTAGTCATACTAGCTACAACTCAACTCCACTTGGAGTAATTTAATTTGGATTTACTGTTCCGTCATTTGATGTAAATATACGGTTTCAAAATCTTGTAAACATCTGCAATTAAAGTCTTTTCTCATATTTAATCCATAGTATTTATTGAACCTTATAAGAAAGGTTCCAGGTTCAAAATCCGATTCGACTGAAGATCTGTCATGTATTGAACCTGTTGCACTTTAAGTTATATGTAGAGGGTCAAACATCCTCCTGCAGGCACCCCGTCTCCAAACTGCCTGCGGAAATATGTGGGGGGGGAGGGCCAGCACAGATGTCATCCTCGTCATCTGACCGCACTTCAAAATTATGAGGTTCGTCCAAAATACCCCTTGTGTTGCTTCAAAATGGGACATTAATATAATTAAGCTTGAATTAAACTAAACTTCGATATATCGGAGCAACTGATATTGAAAGGTGACTCTAAAAAATCATAAAGAAAGACCTAGGCTTAAATGAATGATTGTAGTTTTCTAAATGAAAAGTCTTCCAGTGAAGGAAGCACAAGTTCTAAAGGAGACACTTACAAATGTTTATCTCTGTGTAATTAAAAATCCCCAAGTTAAATTAAGCAGTCTTAAAATATCAGATGTTTTACAGAAAGTATATAATGGAAGCCAAGGTAATACAAAAGGAGTTTGAAGGTTGAAGACATCTTGCCCAAAAGCTCTCGTCTGCAGTTAATGGTGCTTAGTAATGATAATGAAGAAAATTATTATTTCATGATTAGGACTGGGCGATGTTAAAGTTTTAGCATCGCGATGTTTCGATACGTCAATGTTTCACACTTACTATTGCCTAATTTTGCATTCTTACACTTTTGAGTGGTTGATTAAGGCATTTATATGCTTATAATAAATTCAATCTTTAGTTGCCTAACAAATAAAGTGTCAAAAGATACTATAAATTTGTCTAGTTATCAACAATAAATCGTATATTAAAAACAAATAATAAGATCTTCTCTTCAACCAAACAAACGATGAACGGCAAGATTGATAATTATACCCTTGAACTTAAAACAACATCAGAGAATTTACACGGTTAGAAGAAAGCACGAGGCCACACGAAGTAATGTACGTTTCGATGACTGAGAGATTCTACAACAGACAAAACACTTCGCTTCCTCAATTCTCGAGATGAGTTATTTTCATCGTTTTCATTCGCGGTCACATCGGGATTCATCATGCCAGCACAACGATCTGCACTTCGCAACGTATGTCTCTGCTTGATGAGTCACGATGAAAGAAACATGGGGGAAGATACGCCACGGTAATCACTGATGATTGGGAAATGCCACGCGCTTGCGGTCATCGATGCGCGATCGGGAACAATGCTCTTCTCGGCGAGTGTGTACATTGATGTCTACGATGCATCAGGAAACATTGTGCACATCGCGGGTAAATCGGAATTTCTGATGCTTCGAAGAAACGGCAATATAAACATCGGAACAACAATGATTGCGTAACATCGATATTTTCCGATGCATTGAAAATCGGCACAGTCCTATTCATGATATTAATTTGTCATACTTATGATGAAAAGTGCATTCATAAGATATTTATCTTAATTATAAAAATATATAATGTTTTGACTTTGAACTTTTTTTTGTACAACACATCATTATTTAGGAATTTAGCACCCATGTTATACGAGCACTAACTGTGTATTCAATTTAAATATGCTGTTTAGCTTTGACATTTTAGAGCATTTGTTTTTTTAAATTTTAGTGAAAGGCGTTTGGAGAATATATTGTGCAAACTTTCCACATGCATTAGATCTTATACAAAAAAGAAAAAGAGCAGAAGGTATGTTTATTAAATTTTGTTTCAATATTTTGTAGAAAACAATATACCATACTAATATTTTGGTATGAAATTGAACTTATTTACTTTCTCTCATTGTCAGATCATTTGCTCTTGATCCACATTCATTTCTTTTGTCATTTTGCACTGAGCAAGTTGAAATGTTTTTTAACTCATTTGTGAAGGTAAGTAAGTTCTTGTCTTATCTGATACACTTATGTCAAGAATCTGGTTAACAGTTAACCGTCTTTACTCAACAATTAAAGTTATTTAACTTTTAGTTGGTATCTAAAAATAGGGTACTTACGTATTAACGCCACCGAGACTACAGATTTGGCGGTTTTTAAGTGCCGCCAAATTTGGCGGTTTTTGTACTTACGTATTAACGCCAATTTGGCGGTTTTTGTACTTACGTATTAACGCCAATTTGGCGGTTTTTAAGTGGCACCAATGTGGCGGTTTTTGTACTTACGTATTAACGCCAATTTGGCGGTTTTGGTACTTACGTATTAACGCCAATTTGGCGGTTTTTGTACTTACGTATTAACGCCAATTTGGCGGGTTTTAAGTGCCGCCAATTTGGCAGTTTTTGTAAACAAGATTGCTCTTTTTTGGCGCATTAACGCCAATCTGTAGCCTCGGTGGCGTTAATACATAAGTACCAAAAATAGTTAGCTGTATAAATTGAAAATAGAACATTGTTAGATTCATATTATGCAATATGGATAGTCAGTTTTTTTAATATTAAAACAAGTCATATGACAATTCAAGAGAAAAACATGTTAACATTTTTCAAATAAATTATGTAGGAAGTTCAATTATATCAAACTAGCTAATAACGTGGCATTGCTTGGGATCCATATTTTTTCATACACCTGCCTCTTTTTTTTTTCAATAAATATTGTCACTAACTTTCCCCAGCAGACATAAATATCCTTTCAAATCTAGTCTTTTTATTACCTTATAACGGTGTGGTTTGAAATAAAACACGAGAAGTTTGGAAAAACAACATTTCTTTTAAACAATGAAACATATATATAAAGAATTAACCCTGTGTTGCTGAAAGTATAAAACAAATAAATCGTATTGTCAAACAAGTAATAGAGAGCATATGACGTCACCGATGTGAAATGCATTCTGAGAAGGCAACATGCGACCTTTGTATGGAGCAGTGGTGGAGATTGGGTGGAGAAAGTGAATGGGAAAAATATTTTTATACATCTAAAAGTATAGGGAGTAGATAACAAAATTTGAAAATTTAGTTACAAAATTAGCTAGCTTTCCTGGACACAATTGCTTTTTTATAATTCCTAGTTTTAGGGAGCTAAAATAAAATAAAAAATTTTTAATTTTTAAAATTTTAATTAAACAATTTTTCTCACAAAAAGTAAAGGGGTGAATGACCCCCCCTATTTGCCACACACTGGTACAAAGCTGAGTAAAAAGAATGTGAGAGCTTACGACACCACTGATGCATACTGGGAAGACCACACACGACCCTGAAAAAGAAAGAAAAAAACGTTCATCGAGCAAAAATGTTTTAATACTTCGGGGAAAAATTAAATTTAATGAAAAAAGATATTTTAACTGTTCTTGTTTTAAATCAGGGAGAAATAGTCCAGTTATTACATCAAAAAACTTGAAAAAGATAATGAAATTAGAATGTCGGATGCAGAAAATTTAAATTCAAGACTGAAATTTTTTGAGGGAAATCTTACTTCTTTTTTAAAAAATTTGCACTTTACAATGATACAAAAATTACAGTTCTACAATAAGATTAAATGCAGAAAGTTTGCGAAAATAGGCAAAAAAAAAAAACTTGAATTTGCCTCTTAAAATTAAACAAAATAAAAATATGATTCGAATTTTAAAATAATTTATCCCTGATGTGCCAAATTTGGTTGCTCTAAGTCCTACAGTGTGGGTATGCATAAAGAACAAAAAAAAATGAACATACATACTTTCCTTTATATATATATTTAGATGATTTCTCCATGTTTTACATAAATTGGGCAGTTTCTTCATATATACTGTAGGGATCAAAATCCAATGTGTCCGATTTGTGTTCTTTTCTGTTGGATTTTGAAATTCCCTCAATAAACTTGATAATTGCAGTTCAATAAATTCAAAATGGAAAAGGAAAAATGTCAGTATAGCTTAACAACTGTTTAACAGCAAAAGTAAAACCATGAACTGTAAATTATGGCTGTAGTTATGCATTTTAAGTTAACCCTTTGTGGCTCAGTGTGCCAGCTGATGGCACACCTAATTTCACTCGCTTCTCAACCGTTAAATTTAACTATAAATGGAAAATAATAGGTTTAGTATATAGGGCTAATAGCACCTCTTTTAGAATGTATATAGCAGCCTTATAAAATTTCGTTTTGGAATTATTAGAGATAAAGTTTTGGAAAATTCCTTAACTCGAAGATAAGAAATTTTTTCAGTTCTGGACATTTATAATTTTTGCCAAATTTACTCGAAAATTTTCCTCCAATATTTTTGAAGTTTTAATTTATGATTTTCTGTAAGATTCAACAATATTTTTTGAGTGTATCAAGGTGGCTGTATATAAGGGGATGACCCCAAAGGGGGACGACCCCCTTGGAAAGCAGTAAGTTTTTCTTGAAAACAATTTGTAGATTCTATGTCCAGACAATAAACTAAACCAATTCATGATGTTTTTTTTATCATATTTCAGAAAATTTAATGCCTTCCTCTGCAAAGAGTTAACCATTCCTAAGGCCATGGGAAGTATACTTGCCACCAAATTCATCAATTTTTAAGTTCTCGGCAAATTTGTTGATGAAACAAAAACCTAGATGTTCCTGTTTATTATCTCGAGCCATAAAGAAGTTTCGATTTATTAATTAATTATTTATTGATAAAAAATTAGTGTCATCCAATAAGCTGAATGAATTTCTTATCTTAAATTAATCTCAATCCCAAAGTTATTTTATTATACCACTACTAGAAAAAAATGACCCTTTTGAGTTGTAAGAAATGATAAATTGTTTTTCTGTATTCTTTCCTCCTTTCAACTACTATATTATGCTTTTATACATTAATTATACTTTTCTTAATTTTTCAGTTTTATTCTTGAATCTGATTAATTAAAAAAAAGGATTTGATTTCATTCTTGTTGTTTGTTCATTCATCCGACAGAATGATCTAAGTTACCCTAAATTTTATTACAATCAGAGCAGTTGTTAATTCTGATTTCTATCCTAAATTTCAGCACCAACCCTGTGTCTTTATTTCACGAATATTACCAAAAATAGATGTCATTGAAAGAGATGGTAAATCTGCATGTCGAATATTCATAGAAGGCACTAATGGGAAGGTAAGCTTATTTGTTTGTATTCTGTTGTAATTTTTCCTTTTAAATTATTGTTTCTAATTTAGCCTATTCATGGATTTTTTTTATATATATAATCATTATTTTTTCTCTTAGTTCTCTGTTAAATTTCTTAAGAATGATAATTGTAGACCAATCTGAACTTCTAGTAGCGAACAATTACGAAGCATACTTCATCAAGCCACATTTGAACTTGTTTTGCTGTATTTCTGTCATGTTCATTCCTTCAGAGGTAGTGGTGAATCTAGGATTCGGGTCTGGGGGTGGGGGGGCTGAGGTCATAAAAATTTTGTATCGTCGTGGCGAATGCCAAACCTCAAGGCTAAAGTAAACCAAAACTCTTTAACTTTACAGACTTTACTCACCTAACAATAAGAATCATAAAGAACAATACAATACTTTCTGTAATTTAATAAAAATTACAATGAAATAAATAGCCAAAAAATGTCTTCGATCACGTCAAAGCTACAAATACAAATGGAATGACTACAAAAGTAGCAAAATTTTCAAGCTGGAAAGCAATGTTGAAACGTTTTTATTATTTTTTTAAAGAGAGAAATTAAGAAAAAACATTTATAATGATGTTAAATTAAATCAAGAATTCAGGCTTGGCTCTGGGGGGGGGGGGGCACGCCCGCGGGGGGGGGGGGGGGGGGGGGGGGGGCCCCCCCTCCCCCCCCCCCCCCTCCCCTGGATTAAATTTTGTTCCAATGAAGTTTGTTTTGAATTTCCAATGTAATTTACTGAATTTTGAGAATTTTTTAAAACCCTAATTAACTTAATTTGGAATTTCAATTTCTTGCATTGGCCATTGTAATTTTGTTATCAATTTGAAATTTGTTGAAGTAATAAATATAATGTTTCTCCATGATTTAAAACAAGAATGGATAAAATTGAACAGTTGGTTGCATTTTGATTAATTTTTTGCTGAAGTGTTAAAAAATTTTCGCTTCTAAATTCTCTTCACAATTCATTCTCTCATTCAATTCTCTTCACAAGTGGAATGACTACAAAAATAGGAAAATTTTCGAGTCTTACCAAGCCAGAAAGCAATGTTGAAACGTTTTTATTATTCTTTTTAAAGAGGGAGATTAAGAAAAAACAGTTTTAATGATTTTAAATAATATCGAGAATTCTGGCTTGGCTCTGAGGGGGGGGGGGCTGTAGTCCGATAGCGCCCCGCCCTGGATTCGCCACTGTTCAGAGGAATTCATTCATGTAGCCCCAGCATGCAGTGGCGTAGTGACGGGGAGGAGTAAGGGGGTATTGATGTCCCGGGTGCCAGATTTGGTGGGCACCATGGAGCCAAAATATTGCTTATATATATATATTAAAGTTTATGCCATTTTTAAAGCAAAATATGAGAGGGTTTAAAAATAATACAATGCCCCAGGATCATTACTCTTGCCACTGATGAGGACTGCCACCCCTGCCATCATGGTAACAGACCCAGGGGCATTTTGTCCATCAACACTTTCAGTGCAGTAGTCCTACATGAATGCAAGTTCGCTGTTTGGGCTTGAAATTCAAGAACTGCTTAGGGTTTTCAAGAATGCTATAAAAATACTAACAGCAAATATCACTTCTAAAAAAAAATTTTCAGATTTATTAAAACGTCTGACAATTTGGTTATCCAACTTTTTAACTTTCTTGGATATAAAGTTAAGAAAAACTATTGTTACAAAGCTATAAAATCGTTCCCTGAGATGCTAATCTTGGCAACAAATTTGGCGGCAAAGTTGGCGACTTTGGCGACAAAGGAATTTTCTAGAAGGACCTCTAACTTTTAACCTATTTCTACTGGTTTCATGAACTTTCTAGAGATTGCGTCACTTCCTACGTAATGAAGTCACTTCCTGTTGAAAAGTATAAAGGCAAGTTCTCAAGCCAAGGAGAGTCAGTTGGTATTTGACCTGCAAGCAAGCTAGTGAGCTAACAAGAAACCTTTGAGCATTGTGTTGAGATTTATTGGTAGTCTTTGTTGTGAATTTTTACTAGCGCTGTGTTAATACTTGTGCTACGTTCCTTCTCTTGGAATATTTGTAAAATAAAGAGCTTTATTTTTTTCAATCCTGCTTATTGGATTGCATTCAAGTACACCCACAAGACAATTTTGTTACACTATTAAGAAAGCAGTTGTCAAAAAAATCAACCATGCGATTTTGATAAATATTAATGTTTTACAGTCTTAAGTATCTTTGACTTACTAATGTATATCTGAACACAATAATCAGAAAATGCAACTAACAAGATGAATTAAATTGGGCATGTTATCGTTATGCTAAAACTGTAGATGTGTATCATTTTTTTGTTCTAAATCCATCAATGAGGAAGATGTCCTAAACACATACTCGATTTTCTTCACTGCAGTAAAAAACTTTGCAGAAAACTGTATTTAATGATTTTTAAACATGCAATATTACCATTTAAATTAAACATAATGCCCATTTTTAATTATTGTATTGCATTTATTTACATACGTGTTGGCACGTAATGCCATGAAAATAGTTTATTCCATCTATATAAAAATGATTATATTGTGACAAATTCGTCTTGTGGGTATACGTGAATGCAGTCCTATAAGCAGGATTACAAAAATAAAGCTCTTTATATTACAGGTATTCTATGCAAAGAAAGATAACACAAATATTAAAACAGCACTTGTAAAAAATTCACAACAGAGATTACCATTAAATCTCAACACAGCGCTCAAAGGTTTCTTATTAGCTCACCAGCTTGCTTGCAGGTCAAATTCCAACTAACTCTTCTTGGCTTGAGAGCTTGCCTTTTATACTTTTCAACAGGAAGTGACTTCATTACGTAGGAAGTGACGTAATCTCTAGAAAGTTCATGAAACCCGTAGAAATAGGTTGAAAGTTCGAGGTCCTTCTAGAGAATTCTTTTTGTCGCCAAGTCGCCAAGATTAGCATCTCAGGGAAACGACTTTATAGCTTTGTAACAATATTAATTAAACAACTGGATTGAAACTTCTGCTTCTTTATTATTAATGTTTTGAAATTTTTATAAAAATTATCCTAAATACCAAGATACTGTTCTTGTCTTGGGCTTTGAATGAAATTGCTAATTTTGTTTAAGCAGTGTTTTTTCTCATAGCTGAAATAAAATTCTTTTGTAAATGCTTATCATTTTTTTAAACTCAAGTCCCTCAAACAAACATATAAAACTCGTTATTTATAAAAGCATATCTCTTTACTGCAAATTAAAATAAAATGTACATTCTGGAATTTAATTATGTTTTTTAGGTTTATCCATATGCCATTATGCCTAACTACTCTATGGTGTCTTTCATGCAAGAAAGTAGAGTTTTCCAGTTCTTTTCATTCCTCAATGACCTTCTACAAATGGAACAAGAAACTTCTAAGAGATTTCTGAAGTTTAGTGTACCTTCAATAATACCACTACATGCAAAATTTAAAATTGTGGAAGATGATGTTTCATCAACATCATTGTTGAATATTTTTGAAAAGGTAATCATATAGAACCTGAATACTCATAATATATATAAAAAATTAAGTTAGTGATATTTAGAGTAAATCATGTCTGGATAAAATTACTTAATAAAATTTTCTTTACCTTTTATATTTAAAAAATATTCCTTACCTTTATTCTGGAATCTACAGGAAATAATGGCTCTCTTATCAAAATCCTTATCAATTACAAAGAAATTTGTCTTGTTACAAACACATTAATCATTAGCTTAATCATTTATTTTAGGTAGATTCCTTATAGGAAGTCTACCTATTGCAATGGTTTTCATGACATGACTGTAGATCTTCACCAATCATGACCCCTAGAACCCAAAACCACCCTTCGTTAAAAAGTTTATATATATATATATATATATAGGTATATATATATGTACAACACTTTTGCCCGTGTTCGCTTGTCAACATGATAACTGGAGTAATTTTGATTTGATTTTAACAAGCGTGGAATATGTTGTAAGGATAGTGAAAATCTCGGTCGAGTTCGTAGATGGGCTATCCAGCTCAAAGGGTGTGGAAATGGTGTGGGGGTGAAATTTTCTTTTCCCTATAATTCCTTTATAATTTAAAATAGAAAGAAAATTCAAATTAGGCGAATGATCGCCTTATCATAACAAATAAATTTTGCATTTAAACTTTTTCGATAGCTGCAATTGCTTAGAAGTTTTATGAGCTGAAAAGTGATTTTTCCTACCTTTCCCTCCTCTCCCCCTAACTTAAAGTACGTTTTAACCTATGCCGAGACTCCTTGTTTAAAAACTCATCGTTTGCAGTCTCTTCCACTCTCTTTTATTATTGCATCTATAATCCTTATTAAAATAGAGGTCGAAATGTCCTTTTCCTTATATCTCTGGACTAAAGGAATCTACCTTTGCCTTCCGGCTTGCTGACAGGTATTTTTTTGGTAAATGTTATGCTAAATTGCTTGAAATTTGGTATAATTTATTATTTAAAGTGTTTTTGCTATAAAATGTTTGCATTTTGTGATTTTTTTTGAGTTTTTAATTCTTGAAATTCATAGACCAGGGTCCCCATTCTTATTGAAGAAAAAAAATCAAGGACTTTTTAAGAAAATTCAAGGACCTTTTACGGAAAATGCAAGGACCATAAAATTACATATTGTAGAAATTGTACCTAACTGAATTTTTCACTTGAAAAATTGTAAAACGTGTCTATACACTTGATATTTCAGTTGTTCTGATTTTACAGGAATCAAACTACAAATTAAAATAATATAAAAAATAATAATAAAGATAAGTTATAAAAATTTTCAAAAAAACGACCATGATTTTTTTTATATTTGATGTCAATAGAACAAGAGACAGTGTAGAAGCAATTTTAGAAGCTCCCCTCCCCCTCAGGACCGGGGACTTTTAGTATGTTCATCAGGAGCCCCTCATGAACATGTGTACCAATTTTCAAAACTATACGATTTAATGCTTTTTTTCACCCCCCATTTTAGCCTCTGTTGACTGGACTATAAGCGTTATCTTAACATGTGTTGACACCCCTGGATCTATCTCACCCAGGATTCCTTCTCAGAATTCTTCCCTTTTGTAGGTTTTCTTTCTTGATACAACCGGTATTCTTTTCTTCATGCATCTGGTAAACAAAACTTTAAGACTATGCTTTCGATTTATAGTATTCAACATCTGGGGAAACAAAAAAAAAAGAAGACTGTTTTCTTTGCACTTCTTGAGAAAATTAAGCACTTTTTAAGGACCTTTTTTTCAAAATTAAGCACTTTTAAGGTGCTTAAAAATGGTTTTCAAATTTAAGCACTTTTCATGACGCTATGTACCCTGCTTAAGATTGTCAACTCTCATTGCGGTTTTTGAGCGGGGGGGGGGCAGGGTGCTCAGAGTATCCTACGAATCAGAGGATTAAAGCCCCCACTCACAAGAGAGTACTGTTTGTTTGAAAACCCCGAGGGATTCCGAAGGTCATGGACGACACCTCTTGAACTATTTTACTCTGCAGAGGGTGATAAGCGGTGAGGAGAAACACGAGTGCATCCCCGGAGTATTTTCGGTGACCTTCATATTTCACGTTGAGGAGAAAATGGGGGTGGAGATTATCAGCTGTCGCTTAAAAATTCAAGGACCTCGTCCTTTTTTCAATGACCTAATTTCATCAAAATTTTTTCAAGGACCGTGGGAACCCTGTAGACTGCATGAATTCTTATTTTGATGCAACACTACCATGGGTCGATCCAGGCAGAAATTGGGGCCGTTTTGTGGCCCCTTCACAAAATTCCACTTCATGAAAACGGCCCCTTCACAAAATTCAAATTCATAAAAATGGCCCCTTCATGAAACTGAAATTCACGTAAAATATAGAAATATGACTTCTAAAATTAAAGGTTTTACATGATAAAAAAATTTTTCACAAAAATACTTTTATTTTTCACAAAAAAAATAATTTTTTCTCCCCAAAAATTTTTTTTTCCCCTCAAAAATATTTTTTTTCACAAAAATGGGCCTCTAAAAATACTGGATCACTCCCTGACTACATAAATTACATCATTTCACATTATTAAAATATTTAATTCCATATCTAAGAAAAACACTACTGATCAAGGTTCAGGTTTTCGCCTAATGTATGGGGACTGCGACCTCTATCCAGTGACTCATAGTATAAATTGAATTTCCCCTCTTATTCTAAACTATTTCACTGTTGGTATTCTCTGTCCATATTTGTTCTTGTTCATCATTGTCTATGTGTTTGTGCTGTGTGTATTCATGTTATTGAAGAAAGATTTCATATAATTAGCAATTGTTCAACCCTTAAAACTTAATGATGTCAGGATACTCAGTTTCAGCATAGAAATTATTATTCATATATTCGATTCTTTTCTAAACAAAGATATTGCAGTAATTCTTCTCTGTTAGAATAGAAACATCTTATAGGGTGTCTGGATTAAATGTATCAAATATAATATCTTATACTGAAGAACCATGCATGATTGATATAAATACCAGTTGCATTATAGTAGGAAATTCAAATTTCTTCATATGTTAATGATGTTCAGCTAGTGTTCCTTAAACATCGATAGTGCAGTCGATAGTTTTCCCAAACTATTGATAGTTTTCTCCCGGGCAATACTATAGATAGGCGCATTTTCGGTTGATTGTTAAGGAAATATCAATTGTTTCAGTTGATAGGTGTTTTGAAACTATCGATAGTTTTAAACTATCGACTGAAAATTCGCCTATCGATAGTATTGCACGGAAGAAAACTATCAATAGTATCGATTGTTTTGAGGAAGTCGATACTATCGATTGTTTCAGTTGATAGTTCCAAAAACCCGATGCTATCGACTTGGCTTCAATAGTATCGGTAGTCTATCAATGTTTAAGGAACACTAGTGTGAGCACTATTAGTGGCTGTGCAGATGTCCAAACAGTCGTCTTTTCCCAAGTGTTTAGTAGTATTTGTGGTGTTATTAAATCTTCTGCAGATATATACTGTTTCAAGTTATCCAATCTGCGAATTATTTGCTGGCATTCCTTCATTTTAATGAAACCTTAAGAGGCAAAAGTTCAACAGTGGTATATACAGAGATCTAGGAGGCCAGGCAGTTGTAGCCACATGTGGATGGGTATTCAGTCATTTCCATCCGCAACCTTGCAAGAAATGTAATTCTCTATGTATAAGCCATTACTTTTAGGTACCTTTAGTCAATACACCCTGCATCTTGCATGTATTATTTTGCATCATGCGTTGTTCATAATAAAACTTTGAAATTTTCCTTCTGTTTCTTTCTAGAATTGTACCAAGGTTGAAGAAAATGATTTCGTGACGCCTTTCAAGGTTGAAGAAAATGATTTCATGACGCCTTTCCTCTCTTTGTATTACGAACTCTATATAAGGATGTTATTTTCACTAGATGACATCCAAATACATGCTGAAAAACTTTTTTGCACAGTTCAAAAATGTATAGTTCCTAGAACAATACTCAAACAAGAATTTAGAAACAGGACTCCATATGATTATTATGAATTAAGAAAAAGATTTTCCAGAGATATATCTCTGTATTATTTTGCTCAATTTTGTTTCTATTTGAATCAACGAATCCCTGAAAAATTCTGTGTTCATCAAAATGACGGAAAAGTTACCGTCTTTGGATCCATCTTTAACTATTTTAATGGTAAGTGAATCTCATAACTACATTTTTACCTATTTGTTAATTTACTGGAAACCTCTTATGCTTTATATTTAGTTTCAAATATTAATTATAAAAAGATAGCCATGATAAAGTAATATTTAAAACACTTATATTAGTGCAGTGTAAAACAAAATTTCAATCATTTTAAATTCACAGTTTATTATACTTTTTATTTATATTTTTTTAGAAAATATATTGTATTTTTCATTGTTTATAACTGCAAAAATTATAGGGAAATAGTATTCTGGTTTCATACGATAAGAAATTTAGTGATCTATCCTATTAAAATTCGAAGGTAAACAAACGTATGTATGTCCGGCTATCTTCTCACGAACCGCCGAATGGAGAAACGAGCAGAAGGTACCAAAAGATGGGGAATAATCCAAAGAATCCATTTCAAACATTGAAATTACGATTTTTTAAAAAGATATTAATTAAAAACGCGTAAATGAATTAAATTTTGTGCCGCCATCTATTGACAGCTCCTATAACTATGTGACAATGTGTATATGAATGAAATATTGTGCTGCCATCTCTCGGCAGCTCCTATAACTATCTGTCACATCGGTTTTATTTGCATCTGGGTTTGTATAAAAGGTTTTATTTTTTTCTTTTTTAGGCAGCTTCCGAATTTTGGAGTTCTTATTTATAAACATCGGGGGAAAAATCGTTTTCCAGCATTTTTTTTCTCTCTTTTTTTTGTCATACAGTGTTTTGCAACATTTACGTTTGTTGGGGAAAATATTTATTAATTTTCATTCGTTTTTTTTTTTTTTTTCCATTATTATTCAAATACGGGCAAGACGAAAATATATGTTCCTGGTGTTTAATTTATCAGTTTGGTGTACTATTAAATCGTTTCTGTTTTTTATTTCGTTGTATTTTTTCTTTTGCAAAACAAATAGTATGCTAATCTGTTTTAATTTATAAACATAGAAATTCTCACATTTTCATTCACACCATACTGTTTTTAGGTAGCAAAAAGACTAGAATTGAAAGTTTTAATCCAACAAGAGAGGATTCAAAACAGATTTACGTTTGTTAGGGAAGCATAGTGACAATATTTGTAGGGAAAAAAACAGAGTCGGGCATATGAAAAAATGTGGATCCCGAGAAACGTTGGGTTATTAGCTGTAAGGTAATTAAAAGGCATGGATTTAAAAATTTTAATTGAACAATATAGGATTCAAAGGAGATTTACGATTTTGGGAAAGTTAGTGACAATATTTGTAGAAAAAATAAACCGGAAGCAGGCATATGAAAATAAAGTAATAAAAAGACTAGATTTGAAAGAATATTTTCGTTTGTTGGGGAAAGTAAGTGACAATATTTGTTGAAAAAAACGGAGGCGGGCATACGAAAAAGTATGGATCCTGAGGCGTCGCGTGACCACACTTCTTCTCTCCACCAGGGAATGACACATTATTCGAGACAGCCCGTGCAACGCCGGGCCACACAGCTAGTATTTTATTTAAAGAAATATGTGATTAAGTATCTGTAACACGCACACTCTTCTGAAATGCTAATTTGGAGTTTAAATGTCTAAAGATAATTCCTTATTGGATAACAAAAAAAGATGAGTTATTAAAGTTAACTGTGAAGTTTTTATTTTATAATTTTAAAATCTTGGTGCTATAGTGGCCTAGAAATAAAGTTTGCATGTTGTGATCCTGTTGGTTGCAAATCACTACAATTTTCTAACTATTAAATACTGAAGTGTATCTTAGTTAAAGTGTGTGAAGTATAAGTAATGGTTGATGCATGTGTTATTTGTTTTGGCTCACATGTTCTCATAATTGTGCTGAATAAAAATGTGAATAGTAAGGTATTGTTTGTGATCACTATTTGACTGATAATCTAGTGATAATGCTCAGAACACATATAAGTGAAATTCTGTGATTTTTATATCATAAATCACATAATCAAGCATCATATGTTGTACATGGTTAAAAAAATTATTAATTGAAAAAATTCTTTTTAAGCTCTTGCCTCTGAATGTTGCTTCTCTATCATTCTCAAACTTCATTAATAATATCTATTTCTAGCAGAACTTTGCCAAGTAATTAATTTAAAAAATTACCTTAATAAATTTATGAAAAAAAATAATGGAACATAATTTTTCAAAGCATCATTTCCTGACTGGGTCACATTACCCCTAAGTATTCAAAAAATAAACTAATTTTTTTACTTCCATCAGTCATTAATAGTGTGTCTTTTTTAAACTTTTCTGCAGCTTCTATAGTTGACTATATTTTCTAATTATTATGATTTAGATGCAAATATCATTTAGTAGAAACATTATTCTTGAAATATTTTCTCTCTTTTTGCTTTTAGAAGTTACTTATAATTTTTTTTGCTTTGCACATTTTAATTTGAGATTTGCTTTAAGCGTAGCTGATAGCCATAAAATGCTGAAAATTTTAGATCAATGGTAAATTAAAATTACTGATGGAAATGCTGTTGAGCACAAAAACACTAATTATTTCAATTCATCTGCTGGCATCAAAATTTGTTTTAAGTTTTTCTGAAGCCTTATTCAATGAGTGACCAATTCTGTAAGTAAATGTCTTTATGTATGGATGTATTTTCTAAATAAATAATAAATGTTATGGTATTTAAGGTAATTTCAGTCTTTTAGATTAATGTACTAAAATTAGAATTGTTATTGAAGGCAAATATATTTTGAATGAAATGCTTTTTATTACATCTCTTCTACTGATTGATGCAGCAAATCTTTTTTGTTCTGGAGCACTTTGTTTTGCCGTATGTAATGAATTAAATTAACTGAATGTATTTCAAATGGAGATTTGTTTTAAAGAGTGTTGTGCTTCTCAAATTTGGAAAAAGCCTCATAATTTGATCAAGTTCAAAATTGTGAAATCCATCCCAAAGTAACATACAAGTGGCTGGAAAAGGGACTTTAACTTAAACTAAAACTCTCTCTCCCCTTCTTCTGTCAAGTGCATTGATTAGTTAAAAGGAAATTATAGATTTCAATAATTTTTACTTTCTCGTATACAAAGAGAAAGTATTGTAATGTCAAAAAATTCAAACTCGAGATTTTGATGAATCTCCATGTTTTAGAGGGG
>BGPR01009314.1:29641-58171 GCA_013235015.1 Araneus ventricosus | reverse complement strand
AAGAAGTAATTAGCCTAATCTTAATAAATGTACATGGACTTTGACAGAATAAACAATTGTACACTAAACCCTTAGAATGAATGATACAATCTTATAACAACGCTTCTTGCTCGCTTGAAAGACATGAAAGAATTTTATCGCAAGAGCCAATTAGAATGAAACCTTTAACATTTTATTTTTGACTCGAATTAACTAAAAACAAATTAGAATTACAGACAATATTTTAACATTATAATAATAATAGAAATTAAAAGCAGCCAATTTGAAAAAAACACTAAAGTCACCAATGACTTCACAATTTAATTATCAATTTCACAGATTTTAATTTGAGCAACTGAACGTAGCAATGATATAAATATTGTGACATTTAAACTTACTTTTTTTCTCTTTATAATTATTATTACTTTGTTTACTCGTAGTTCTGTGAACGGTGAACTATTTTTTTCAAAATAATAGTTTTTTGCAACTGGTAATAAATAAAGTATGCATGAAAACAAACAACTAAGTAAGTATATGAATATTGATTACGTATGAAACGGTATATTATTATTATCTTAATATAAATAAAATTAATTTAATGTTAAAAAATTAGCTTTTCAGTGACACAAATTTCATTTGTTTTCAATTTATTTCTTACATTTTAATAATTTTGTCAAAATTAATAATCACACACAATTATATATCAAGAATCCAACACAAGAATGAAGTCTTCAGTATTAATCTTGTTTTCAAACAATTTCATTAAGTCTTTCATCTGTTGATTTCCTGATTCCTTGGCCATTTAAAAAAAATATCACAAAAAAGGCAAATACAATAGACAGCAAAATGAAGTACTATAGAGCTGAGAGCAGATTTCCAAATGACGTATCATATGCGCGCGCAGCTACATTGGATGATCAGTAGCGCCACCGGTTGCCCTCGGCTAATAGGCTCCATTTACTACAATGCCCCGTCAAACGTCTGGCCACCAAATGTTGCCGGTGTTGTTGCCGGCTAGCGCAACAGGCGGCAACATGTTGTTCTGCTGCGCCACCGATCGCCGTCAGCTAATAGGATCCATTGGATATAATGGCAGGCGACTCGCGTAAGCAGCCAGTGGCATCACTGGCTGCTCTCGACTAATAGCGGCCTTATAGACCGCATTCTATCTACTAATTTTCGATATCGTGCTAGTTATAACTCAAAATTAAGATCAATCTGTCAGATGAACCGGTGTTCGCCTAACCCTATAATATCCCATTATAGGTCTGGTGTGGCGCACTTTTAACGTTGTCTTTTCAAATCTCAAATATCGAAATTTCATTAACTATGTTAGATAAAACCATAGTTGCCAAAATTATTTATACCAGACATAACCAAGGTAAGTAGTGTTAACACTTCAAGATTTTCCAACAAGAAAATACTGGAAACTGCATTCTTTCCTGTATTTCGTTTCTTTCTTGCTTGCGATGAAATACGAATTCATTTCCATACTGGAACACTTAGAAACACACATTCTATCTATTTTTTCTAAATGGTACTGAAACGCACATTGTATTTCTAATTGGTGCTAGTTATAATCCCAATTTTTTCCATCAGAGCAATTGGTGTTTCCCGATTAAACATAGCTCAATAATATCTCACTATCTCCGTGGTTTTGGGCACTTTTAACGTTGTCCTTTCAAATCTCAAATATCGCAACTTCATTAACTATGTAAGATAAAACCATAGTCGTCAAAATTATTTATACCAGACATAACCAAGGTAAGTAGTGTTAACACTTAAGGATTTTCCAACAAGAAAATACAGGAAGCTGCAGTTGTTTTCTTTCTTCCTTGGAGATGAAATACGATCTCATTTCCATAATGGAACACCTATCAGGAAAGAAAAGTGTTATAACTCATATAAAATTTATGACTGTTATCAGTTCCTTCCCTTATCTGAAGTTCCAGCTTTTAGAACGTGGACGGAAGTAAATTTGAAAGCAGCTCGTTCAAGTGGCGCTAAATTTTCGAAATGGCATCTTGTTTTTAAAAAATCATGAATTATTTACTAGATAAAAATCAGAGACTGACAAAATGCCTCTCTCCAAGTTTCGGGACGCTGAAAAGGGTGAAGCCAGATTGCTATTGTTTCTAAATTATTTTCCCGGAAGCAATTTTGATAGTAGATGTTTCCTTTTAATCTCAGTTTGTCCTTGTGGAATTTGTCTGCACGTATTCATGTTTCTTGATTGTTGAAGAAGATAACGATATACTTCTGTCTTTAATAACATAAAATAAATTAAATTTCTTCTCTTCTTATAATTCTTACGTAATCTATTCATTAATAAAATTAGATCTTTGTACCAACAAATATGAGATGGGTGCATTTTACAAAACCAATTTTGATTTTGTAATATGCACCCATGTATATATGTTGATTTTTGATAACAAAGTTGATAATTGTTTTAGTGGTGATCATGCGTGCCAGTTGGGTTGATTAGGTAATTTGTTATATAGTTAAAGATTATTAATCTATCATGTATACAAGAATCATTTTAAAGAAATTCTAAAAAAAATCAATTCTTGCTAGATATACTCATTAATGAATTAGGATCTTTGTATAAAAAGAAACGAACTGGGCATATTGCACAAAATAATTTTAAGTTCTAAATGCATACTAATTGCTTTCAATAGTCTTGTCTGCCATGTTATTATTTTATCTTCTGACATATATCAGTAATTTTTTGAGCAAAAAATTTTATCTCGAAAGTATGCAAAAACTTCTGATAAAAATTCTAAAATAAGCAAATGAAATCTTGCAAGATCTACTTACTCAATATCGGATGAAAGTTATGATGTCCGTCTGAGTAACTCACTTAATGAAACTCCCTTACTGGGAAAACTAAGTTTTTTAAACAAATTCATTGAGCTCTTTGCTCAATACTCATTCTGGAAACTTTATTCCATGAGAACTGAAACTTATCTATTAATAGCAATCCTCATGATATCAGATTTGGTATTTTATTATGTATTACATTAATGTTATGGTTATTTTGTTTGTTAATGTATAATTATTTAATACTTCTGTTAATCACTTCTTGTCCATCTTCAAAAATTCGATTACCACGGGTTTAAACACCTAACTAGCACCAAACTGTCCCTGCAATTTAAAGAATACTTTGCCAATCGTTGCAACATTCTTGTACGCTACCATAACTGCGAATTTGTTGGGAGCTTCCCCCAATAAATTAATGTCTTTGAAGTTTATTCATGTAATCCACCCTATGGTGCAGGGATCCAAACAAATTCTTCCTGCCAGAGCGTGCAATCAGACTTCCATCAACAGCGGGAAAGGACTAACTCTGCTTACGTCATTCGGATAATAAGCAGAAACCGTTCCCTTGCGGCTAAATAGCAGTGAATTAGGAAACGGCGATGAAGCCGATATTAACAGCAATTTGACAGAGAAACTTGGCAGTCAAGGGAAGTAATTAGTAATTATTGGGTGTGTTTATCCAATGTCGTAATGCCACTTAAAACTCTAATAATTTGCAGGAGGATTCTCTGAGAGCGTTAGCCGTGGAACAGGAGCATTTGGCAAATTTAGTTTATTTATTAATTGGTTTCCGCTGTTCCTGTATTAATAATTCGTTGGATGGATGGATGCTTATTGGGTATTAACTAAATGCAAAGGTAACTTGGTTTATGGGGAATTCATAATTGAAGTGATGGACTCGGTTGAATAGATAAAAGCCTATTTGTCGCGCATTTCAAATATTTTTGTCTTATGCTAAAAGCGTCCTTGCTCTTAGTGAGGTGGAATGGGAAATTGAACAAAGAGCAGTTACATATTAAATAAGTGATGCATTGTAATTAGGATGATTAAGGTGAAATTTCATTAAATCAATTAATAAAACTATAAGTTTAGCTTTTAAATTAGTTATTTTTCATACTGGGCACCGAAATTTCTGATTAATTACCGCGATGCTTTGCAAACCGTTTAATAAATACTTTTAAGGGAATTACATTTTTCTCTACTAGAGCAGGATGCTACATTAATTATTCGTCTTGTGAACACGGGCAATCATTTTTCTAAATCATATATACTCAAAGATTTCAAGCAGTTACCCAGTATTGTTTTAATTATTTATATCCATGTTATCCGGAAGAACAACTTATATTAATAGGCATTAGAGATATAATTTGCAAGTTATATGCCTTAAAAATTTTATCGTCTTTTCTGTGGAAATGACCTGAGTAGCATTGTAGTCAAATTTAGTATGATTTTATAATAAAACACACAGTATTTATGTATTTATTTATAATGAATTCAATTCTCTCAACTATTTAAGAATCTCTTTCGATATCCTTCTGTGAAATTCGGTTACAAGATACTCAATTAATTAGTATTCCATCATCAAATGCTCCCAGCACCTCAGGTAACATCTTTTCAAACCTTACAGCATTTCTCTAAGCCAACGTAGCAGTAAAGTTATTGGAGAATCACTGTAATAAATTAATGCCTTTGATGCTCGCTCGCGCAATTCACACCTTATGAGAAAATCTAAGGAAATTCTTCATACCAGAGCGTGCTCTCAGACTCCCATCTACAGCGGGAAAGGACCAACCCTGCTTACGTCATTTGGATAATAAGCAGAAACAGTTACCCTGCGGCTAAATAGCGGTGAGCTAGGCAACATATATTTCCAGTGCCGATGAAGCCGAAATCAACGGCAATTTCCTCGGGAAACTCGGCAAATGAGAGAAATAGTTAGTAATTATTAGGTAAGTTTATCTTATGTCTTAATGCTAGTTTAACAATAATTTGCGGAAACGTCTTTCTTTGTGAGCGTTATCCATCGAATGGGAGCTGTTCATATTCTTAGTATGTCTATGAATTATTCTTTTTTGCCTTCTGTATTAAAAATTTACTGGGTGTATAAATGGACATTTGGATTTAAATGAACATTAGATCTGATAATAGTCGATGATTTAAACGGTAGTTAAATATAATTGTTATTCTTAATTTTAACATAAAGTAATAGAAATTTGTGCAAAAAATACGCTAAAGGTTTTGTAAAAGCTAATGTATTTCGTCGCTCAACCAGCAACACCACCTATCTCAATTTTTTGAAATTTCAAAGAGGAAGAAAAAACTGAATTTTTCGCAACCGACAACGGATATTTCTGAATTATTTTTTCACATTTGGTAAGAGCATACGTTTCATGTTCCTATCAGATGTTAAAAAAATTCAGAAATATTCGTTATTGGTTGAGAAAAATTCGGATTTTTCTTCCTCTTTGAAATTTCAAAAAAATGAGATAGGTGGTGTTGCTTGTTAAGTGACGATTTAGTTTGAAATGTTCATGGAAATGCAATTTATTGATCAATAAATAAATGACTAAATCTGACTTACATATTATTTATTTTTATAACAGAAATCCGAAATGTCTTAAAATTCCGTGATCCGTTACTAAATGCTTTGGGAAAAGTTTAAGAGACTTTCTGAATTTTTCTGGATGATCGACTGACTTCATTACATCTTTGTACTCTAAACATAAGCAATTACTTTCTAAAAATATGCACATTCATTACTAAATAAAGATGTCCCGACCGTCAATGTCTTACTCTGTACATTGAAATTGTCTGAGTAGAGTATTCGCACATTGCATCACCAAGATTCAGAACCATCATGTCATATTAAATAGAGCTGATTGGTTGTCATATTAATGTTTTCTATTCGACGTTTAGCTCTATCGTTACGAATCCCTATTGGCTGCCTTTCAATCTTTTCAATCCCCTCTAAAATTTATATATATATATATATATATATATATATATATATAAATGAAAGTCACTTTATATTATATATATATATTATATATATATATATAAGTGACTTTCATTTTATCCTCACTGTGCTTCTGCTTTCCATGTGTGTTTGACCTGATGTAAATAAATGCTGATACTGCGATCCATAGCACTCTGAACTCATTTAATACAGTCATTTATTACGATGAAGTTATAATAATATTACAGGAAATTTGAATCATATCGAGCATTATTTTATAACATTATTCAGTACCTATTGTTACAAGGGAGTATCATTTGTAACAAGTGCTTGTGTCTCTAAATATCTTTTACATAGCAAATTATATGACGGATGATTAAGGACATTTTTATGATGGATAATTTTTCGCCAACTATTTACGAATCTCATTTAATATGTCACTGCGAAAATTCAATTACTACAGATGTAATCATTGACTTTATCGATAACAAATCAAACCAGCACTTTAGGTAAGATCCCATCAATCCTTGCTACATTCCTGCACGCCACCATAACTGTGAAATAATTGAGAATTTCCTGTAATAAATTAACGCTTTTGAAGCTCAGTCATGTAATCCACCCTATGCTGGTGATATCCAAGAAAATTCTCCGCACCAGAGCGTGCAATCACCCCAAACTACAGCGGGAAAGGACCTACTCTGCTTACGTCATTCGGATAATAAGTAGAAACCGTTGCCTTGCGGCTAAATAGCAGTGGATTAGGGAACGAACATTCCCAATGGCGATGAAGCCGATATTAACAGCAATTTGCCAGAGAAACTTGGAACTCGAGAGAAGTAATTAGTAATTATTGGACGTGTTTATCCTGCGCCCTAACGCCACTTTAATAATTTGCAGGAAGATCTGCCTTTGGAAGAGTTAACTGTGGAACGGGAGCTTTTGTCGAATTTAGTTTGTTTATGAATTGGTCCCCATTGTTACTGTATTAATAATTCGCTGGATGAACGAATGCTTATTGGGTATTAACTGGAAGCAAAGGTAGCTTAGTTCACGGGGAATTGGTAATTGAAAACGTACTCTCGTTTGAGTAGATTCTGGGTCATTTGCCTCGTATTTCTAAATAATTTTACTGCTATTAAAAGCTCTGTTATTTTTAATACATGGGGATGTAATTTTGGAGAGAGACAGTTCTTTGGTGAATCATTGAAAAATGTAAATTTAGAATATTAAGTTGAGATATCCATGGAAGTAATCATACCATCTATAAATAAATAAATAAAATATATATCTTTGCTTCATATACAGCCTGAATATTTCTTTTATTCTTTAAGCAATGGTTCGAAAAGCCTGTTCAAATGAATAATGCTTATAGTTTTTTAAAAATATTATTAGTGTAATGACTTGTTTCAGTAAAAGATAGATAATCTTATTTACTTTTTCGTAATATAAGCACAAGTAGTTATTTGCACTGTTACGTATATTGGATATTTCCATGCAGCTGTATTGTAATATTTTTTATTTAATCATATTCATTTTAACTTTAATGCACTTCCTATATTAACCTTAGAAACAATTTTCCAAAATGTATGAGCGTTACGAATATTTTTAAAACTTTTATTATAAAGACATGACCTCAATAATTATAACTGATTGCATAGTGCTAAACGATATTTTAAAGCATTTAGATTACCGAACATATTTTACAATGTCGTACAACATTTGTTGCTACTTATGGATTGCATTTTGCAGAAAAGCTTACATAATTGAGTATTTTTCAATATCACACTTTATGATGGACCCATGATATTTTCTGATATATACTCTATGATATTTCTTTTAATGTGATACATATTCTTTACCATTTACAAATCTCATCACTTACCTTCCTTAGAATATTCGATTACCACATATCTAACTAATTAATTATCTATCATCAAATCCTCCCAGCACCTCAGGTGAGACATTTCCACACCTAACAACATTCCTCTACCTCACCGTAACAGCGAAGTAATTGGAGAATTTTGGTAATAAATTAACGCCTTTGAAGCTCTTTCGCGGAATTCAGCCTGTGCTGGAGGATCCAAGCAAATTCTTCTTACCAGTGCGTGCAATCGGTCTTCCAGAGGCACCAGTTGAGGACCAACTCTGCTTACGTCATTCGGATAAGTAGAAACCGTTCCCTTGCTGCTAAATAGAAGTGAATTAGGGAACGAACATTTCCGCAGGCGATGAAACCGTTATTAGCAGAAGTCTACCATAGAAACAGGCAGACGAGAGAAGTAATTATTGGGCGTGTTTATCCTATGTTTTAATGCTACTTAAAACTCCAATAATTTGTAGCAAGATCTGTCTTTAAGTGCATTAGTTATGGAAAGGGAGCTTTTGACAAATTTATTTTACTTATTAATTGGTCTTCTTTGTTCCTCCTAAGAGATTTTGTTAAGGTTTGTCTAAATAGAACCAGTAATTGAAAGGATGATCTCGATAATAATTGTTTTCATATTTCTTTTCCATAAATATAATGAATATTATCTCGATTGACCTTCTTGAAAATGTCATTAAAGTTAGTCAAGCTTTCCATTTTTATTCCGAATCAAAAAACAGAAAAAGAAGTTATTGTCTCGCTAAAGATGTATTTTTGAAAGATGTTTAATTTGAAAATAAGAAGAATTGCATTATAAAATAAAATAAAACCAAATATGTATGGAACATCTAATTTATGATTTAAATACGGTAATAGCTCGTATTTTGGTTAAAAAATGCATGTATCTCGCACGTTGCCATACCATTTTGTTCCGAATGCTTTAAGTATGTACTGTGCTTTAACAACACGGTTAGTTGGAATATAATGAATTCAGTACTTATTTTACTAGAAATTTAACTGTATTTAAAATCATTCTTTTCCTTTTTGGAAATAACGCAGCATTTAACAGTGGGGGGATTTAAGAAAGAGGCGCTCTTTTGCCATTTTAAGGATGACACAGAACAGAATGTTGTTGTTAATTAAGAAAATAAACAAACTTCCTTGAAAATGATGGTGATTAATGAATAATATTCCGAAAAGTAACTGTTGAAACTGAAAAAGAAATAGAGTCACATAGCTGTAATAGCAATTGATAGACTAGCCATGATTTATGTATCTAATTAGACAAGAATACAGTTGAAAAGTCCTTTCTCAACATCAGAAAACCCCTCTCAAGACTCAGTTGGTAAAGATTTTACGGATAATTTATTGATATCGGAATGTTGGACAGCTTTCCAAAATTCTTTACCTTGATAGCAGTTCATAGTCCTCTACATCTTCAGCTTCTAATCTAATACAATGGTTTACAGTAAAGCAATTCTCTACATCAAGATGTTTTGTTGATCGATCATATTGAGCTTCCAATTATTAGAACAGAAGAAAAGAAAAGCAGCGATTTCAAAACTTATCTCAAACAAAAGCTTTAAAATCTCAAAAAAGCAATCCTAACTTAATAACGACGTTTTAAAGTGTAATCCAAAACGGTAAATTAACTTTGTGAAATATGAATTAAATTTTAAAACATTAAACTTTTTATTTCGAGATTATAATTATTTCAAATATTGCATTTATGTGCTTTAATTTATTATTCTTAATTATTTAAAAATAGGCCGGATTCTTACTCCAAGATATTTATCAGGATTTTTAACCCTCAAAGGCACGGGCTGGTGTACAATGCCAATGCAACCGTTATTAATTATCTAATTGACCTGGCTTCCCCCTCTAACCTACCACCCAACCCTTCCGAACACATGGAATCTAGGAACAAAGGTCGCAAGGCAGTCAGTCTGTTTTCATGCAGCAATTATTTAGTCTAGATCTATTTTGGCGCACTCAGTACGCCTCCCGTGCCCTTATGTTTGCCTTTTGCCCGCCCCCAAAAGAACCAAATCGTGCTTCCCTTTCGCTACCTTTTAGTTTTACAAGAACTTTCTGATGAAGAGAGTCTGTCACTACATTAATGCTTGGGATGTCATTGATAAGGAGCATCTCGAAGAAAATTATATATAAAACTCTGAAAACGAGGTCAATGACCTTCAAGACATTGAGAATTTATCAAAAGACGATTCAGATGCTAACGAATCTAAATATTTATGAAAACCATTCATAAAACGAACACTATGGAAGGCAAAAAAATCAAAGAAGTTTAGGTGATTCACAAATGAAAGAGAAAAAAAATCTCAGCAAAAAAAAAGTAAATTTTTGAAGAACCCTCGTAAAAATATATTTGGAAAACTCACCGTTTTCCAAAAGCTGTGATTATGTGCACGATGAATTCTTCTAACAAATAATAGATTTCTTGAAGATTGCCAACATTTATATATGATTGATTCATACGTGAAGTATACAAATTTATACGTAAGGAGAAATAATCGTCAATAAGCAAAACCAGTGAAACGACGAGGGTTGAAATGTTGGCATTTGTACGCATTGTTTATCTCTTAAGGAGCAAAAGGATGTCAAAAATAAACACTTGGGAACCAAAATTTATAGTATTCACTATGGAAAATTAAGCATAATCAATGAAAAGCAAGGTAGCGTACTGAGAGTGCTGCCCGTGCCTTATTGTTATGGGTAAATATGGTGTCTCTAAGGGTTAAAATAAGATCGAAATCATGCCTGCCCTTCTTTCGTCAAGACGTCACTGATGTCACGTCCGAGTCCCTGAAATCTTAACCCACTCAAAGAATCATCATCTTTCCTGTGTCATCATCAGCTGCCGATCCATCGTAGAGACAATGACAGCAAGACGAGCCGATTAAACGTCATTCGAGAGGCAAGCAGACGTTGCTTCGAAAAGCTTTTAGTGAAGGGACCGGAAGCGCGTCAAAGAAACTGATTCGCTTCCATTAATAGAGCAGGAAGAGCAGGTCGAGCATCGGCCATTAAAAGGGTTTCTAATGTACAGGGGGGGGGGGGATCTGTTGAGAATTAATGCATTTAATGCAGCAGTGGCTCATTTCTGCAAGTTGGTGACGGTTATGATGATGCGAGTCGTTTTGTGTTGTACAACATGCGTTTGGCGGTTTCTGTTAATGGGTTGAATTGAAATGATACGATGACGGAAAGTTTAGGCTTAATGGAACCTTGCACTGTAGCATTGAGAAAAAAGAATGTTCAGAAGAATAATTTGATCAGAAGACTGAAAAGTACTTCGGAGTTGAATCAGTGCTTGCGTAAAGAGGTGTCGCACAAACTGCTTAAGGTATGTGCCAGCCTTCGGAGCACTTTTTTTTTAAAAAAAGGAAATTTTTAATCAACATTTATGTTTTCAGTTATAATGATGTATAAAACCGTTAATTCAAATGCCAGTTTAATGAACAAATTTTTTATTTTCCAAATTTTGAACATTTTTGGTCAAAATTTAGTAAAAATTGACGTTTACGCCAAACTTCATATAACAAATTCTAATGCATGCAATTCACTTTTTCTTTCACTAATATATTTGTTATATATTTACCTGTATTGTGAAGCAGAATATTTAGAGTACCTCTTAAAGTTACTGAGATATAACAAAGTTTATATATGCAATAGCTTTTTACAAGAAAAAACTATCAATTTTTCAAATAAAAACAGCTATAAAATAAAATATACACTAAATAAATTATACACTTTCAAGCTATATTTGAGGTTCAGAATATACCTAGAGATGTATATAACACTGTGATTAAATTTTATTCGAATATCTTAAAAACTAGAAATGAGATTTTTCGTAATCCAAAAAAAAAAATGAAAATACCAATTTTCCAGAAAACGCAAATAAATATTTTAAAGCCGCACAAAAGATTATGTACATGTTTTAAAAACTTAAATTTCACAGCATTTGTAAGTTAAGCATTCTTTGACTTAATTTTTGATTAATTTTGCATTTCTTTTAGCTTTAGATTTTTTCTTGATAATTTTGTTTTTGGTTCGACTTGTCGCTTCGATTTCTTAATCCTCGCAATCTCAATTTCTATGTAGTTTTTTAAAGTAATTTCTGGTTCAAGTTTTCCATTAAGATTGTTAAATACAGTCATCAGTCCTATATCATCTGAATTGAATAATTAAACTGCTATCTTAGTACCTGAAAACAGTGTTTGGAGTTTGCGAAATTTTCTCTAGGTAAAATATCCCGTAACTAGAGAAACAGTTGCCATATACGCCTGAAACAATAATAAATAAAACTTAATTCTATATTTAAAAAGTAAATTGTTCATTCACATTGTTTAAGAGTAAAGAAATAGCTGTTTAGATGCGTTTTTTACAATTTCTGGCTTAGTTTCGGTTTCGAAAATTTCACTTATGGTTCATAATTTAGGCAATAACTTTGCTTTTAATTGCTGAAGAAACTAAAGTAAACCATTTTTGGAATCCTAAATGTATGGGCTTTAATACAAAATAATAAAAAAATTCGAAAATTGTCATGAAAACGCCGATTTTAGGGTAGAGTCCTTCAGTGGTGAACATATGGGAATAATCTACTCTTTCTATATAAAAATATAAGCTGAAATCCGTTATACTTTCATAAAATGCATTATACCGTGCTTATTTTAAATCCTGTTTATGCATTTTTGGTATAATTTTTTCAGAATTTATCCAACTTTAATTTGATGTCCTTGGAGTTTCAAAATTTAATTGAACTTTAGGTATACGAACTAAAATTAGGAAATTATAAAAATTCATTTTCAATTTTTTAAAATAAATATAATAAATTTAGTTCAAATTCGTCATTTAGTGATAAATTAATTTCGTTTTTTTCTCTGTATTATAAAGCTTTTGTTCGTTTAGCAAGTAGCAAATGATGTGGCGAGTTCAAAAAGACGGCAGCTAACCTGATGGGTTGAGGATACTTTGGCTTAAAGGGGTGTGAAATACCTCAAGTGGGTCATTAAAATATTTAAAAGTGAAGAGCGAATTTTAACAAAATATGTTAACATTATCAGTGAAAAATAAAAGAAGAACTTAATCATTTTCTATCCGATATTATTAAATTTCGTTTGATTTAAATCAATACCATCAATATGGAGTAATCGCATTTCAAAACGAAGATTTAATGCGGTATCTCTAAACCAAAGCTGAATATATTTCTCAATTATTTTGTAAAATTTGTAAAACAGATTTCAGTTTGTGTTAAAATCCTCAAAGATTTATTAAAATTATACCATTTATATTCAGAATACGAAATTAGAAAGCAGTACTCATGAGAATTTGAAGAATTTAATCAAGAAAATAAAATATTCCATTAAAATTACTTCACTGATAAAAGCCAATTATCAATAAGGAAATAGGAATATTTTAAACAATGACTTATTTAAGTTTTCTATGAGAAGTATTATTTGCCTTCTTTAAGCAACGATTTCCGATTGGTTCCATATTCACCCCAAGAACCTCATCTTTATGAGCTTAAACTTGCAAAACATCCACTTTCTCATTCATTCTTTTTGCATTGTATTCCGCTACCATTTTTTAATTGGCTTGAAAACTAAAATACAATAAAAGCATCATACCGTACGGTATTTTTAGATAAAATGAGAGATATCTGTCGTTTTGGTAATCTTTTTTAATGCTATTCCTACCTTCTATTCAATGAGAAAATATATTACATGAGTTTTTGTTTGGGATCTTCGACTTTTCTGATAGTTAACCCCGTCACGAAAAAAAAATTAGAAAAAAATGATGCATTGATCTAGTTTTTCCGATTCGCCTCACGAATTGAATTTAAAAATTCTAATTTTATGGAAGTGGCTATTCATTTTTCTGTATTAAGAAATTTCTGTACTCTATATTTCCAACTCTTGGTTCCACCTTATGTAGAAACTTTACAGATATTGGAAATCTAGCATGAATATTATTACCATGGACACAACGACAGGAAGAACATATGCTATCTTTAACTTTTGACGTGTCTGACAAGATATTTTTCCTTCATTATTTTGAGTTTCAAAGTAGTTAATTCATAAGTATTTGCACTTCTTACAACTCTCCAATAAAAATGCGTCTTCACATTTTTTCATATAATTTTGGTTACTTGTAAAAAAAAGTTTTTGCTCCTTTGAAAGTTCACTGTTGAGAGCTCAAAGTTTTCTGTTCAAGATATCTGGCCGCTAAAAGTGTTGAATATTCGATATACCAGCATTTGACAACACATCTTCCACTGTCTTTACTACTACGAATAACTGCAAAATAGTAAACATGCTTATATACTTCCTTTGCCCATAATTTGCTTTACACCAAGGGAATGTCGAAACACTGAAATTCAACCATACTCATTACCAGGCCTATTACCTGTATCGCTGCGTTTAGAATAATTATATTCATAATATAAAATGTTTCTCTGGAAGTTCGCTTTAAACTGAAAATCCTGCTCATGCATTGTATCTGTGCGTTGTTTGAAAAATAACTGCGCATTATTTTCCTATTGTAACAATTTCTGTAACCTCTTTCTGACAAAATACTCATTAGACATACATTGTAACTGAAATGGCTGTCCGTTATAACACAAGACCATGAAAGGAATTCTGCCTTAATAACCTGTCTAGTACTCATCTCCTCGAAGCTTTCCCATTAGGTTATGTTGTATGTAATAGCTAATTAGTAAGCCCATTTCTGCTGGACCATCGTATATGTGAATATGTTGTAACAGTTATGAGTTTGTTGCAAGAATTTCTGGATTAAGATTAGTAGTTGCGAAGCATTTACTGCGTGGTTAGAAGGAAGACTCTCAGATATCTTTAGTTTAGTATTGGTTTAAACTTTGATTGTAGTTAGGACTATTATTGCTTTGGAATACTGCTCAAATATAAATACAATTAAAAATCATTTCTGTTTTAACACAATTTTAATTATACTGATTTTTATGAAATTCGCATGCATTAGAAAACAGCTGTAACTTTGCAAGTTGGAATAATAGAAAGAATTTGTGAAAAGATTTAGGAAGCTTACTTGATGTATTCATTCTTTGGAACTAGATTAAAAACGGCATTTTTTCGAATGGCTTCACAAGAAAAGAATTCAAATTGTGTTATTTTGGTTAGTTGAAGTATTATCGACTTGTGCTGTCAGTTGTTTATGTGTTTGGAATTTTTTGGCGCAATACTTGCTTAATATTAATACTTGCTTTCTATTCAAGTCCATCTGAAGCTTAATACATTTAAGGCTATATCCAAAAACATTAGTATAGTTACCCTCAGTCTGTCGAAGAGCGCAGGGTTAGTTGAAGAACAATCGCCGCGACAGAGGTCGGAAATTAATGTCAGAATATTAACGGCCGTCACCGGCCACGTCCCATCATCGGAGTAGAGGTAACCAACACCACACCATTACTATACTCTTTCTTATCCGGCGGCTTTTCATTTAAGGCTATAAAAAATGTAAAAATGTATGAACTTTGAATTGTCACAGTGAACATTTAGAAGTTATCCTGCACATGGCAGATCATGGAATCATTTTGCAATAATTGACTACTACCCTCACAGAGGTGCACTAAATATCTATTATTCTAATTATTACTACAAACCTCACATTAAATCAAAATATCTACAAATTAAGTAGCATGGGAATTATCAGTGAAATTTAATCTTCCCTATATTTGGAGAATAGGAAATATAATAAGCATTAGTTTCTATCAATAAATCAAAGATATTCCAGTCAGCAAGCCGGAAGGCGACAATAGATTAAGTTTGTCCGGAGGTATAAGCCCACTACCCCCAAGCCATTTCCTTCTCAAATTTCATGGAGAAACGAAGATGAAAAAGAATGCAACTGAGAATAGCTTTTCAATAAGATGTCACAAGTTTAGGTTAAAAAGTTAGCAGTTTTTAGCCCCTTATTTCTAAACTATTGCAGCTATTAAAAAAATGTCAGCATAAAAGTTTGCTCGTTACAATAAAGATAATTCGTTTAATTTAAATTGTCTTTCTACCTTCAAACGTAAGGGAGTTATGAGGAAATAATAATTTATCTCCTAACATCATTTTCACCCTTACATGAACTCTGACGAAATTTTCACCCTCCCTACAGCGTGTAACGAAAATCAATCCGGTGCGTGTGCGGTGAAAACAGTCCAACAAGCAGGATAATGGAGAACAACGCTTTATTCACGAATATTCGGGAAAACACAAAGCACAGATGACAAGACAAAGAGCACTTGTACAAATTAGCAACACAAACAGACAACAAATCACTAATAATAACAGTAATAGAACTTTCAATACCGCTGGACGTCTATAAGCTTACCAGCTCACATGGAGGACAAAACTCCAAAGACCATTAAAGTCATTCAGTAACTCCGAGAATTTATTTGTCTACAGGCTGTGACGTGAAAAGAAAATTCCAGAAGAATCTCCCTAATTTCGCTCCTAATAGAGATAACAAGAAAATTCTAGCATTTTCGGGATCCTACATTCTGACGCCAAAGTCGCTACGTCACCAAAATCGTCGTCAAGTTTATCGCCAAGGTCGGGACCAATGGCTTCCATTCCCCAGACATTTCCATAAAATCTCTGTAAATGTCTCTTTCCAACCATAGGACTGATATTGTGGGGAAGCGGCATTACATGTTGGTAACAATATCACTCTCTGGTTTAAATCCAAAACAATTGTAATAGATAGATTTCCTATCTACCTAAAAAATATCCCATTTACTTAGTACAAAATCATTGAAATCTATTATCCTGAAGCATATAATTATTATAAAAATGGTGTCTTCCGGATTTAAATTAGCTTAATTTCGATTCAGAAACACTTTAATTATTTTAAATAACGGCTCAAGAACTTTTTTCTTTGCATAAAATGTTATATTTAGTGAAAACACAATGCATTAGTTAAAAATATAAGTATACAACGCAATGTGTAAAAAAATATTTGTTTTTTGATAACATAAAATAATTAAAATTGATGATTTTACACTAATGAAATAAATATTCAAAATATTTCCTGGAATATCTGATTAAAATTTCCAAAATATAGCCAGAAACCTTTGTAGTCTGAAAAGGAAAAGAAATGCTCTCAGCGGAATATTAATCAGATTTGCGAAGCATTTCTATTCATAAACAACTTTAAGCATTTAAAGAAACTTAAATTAATTCTAAAAACGAAGAGAGCTGAGTACAAAAGCCTTTTCACAGAATAAAAGTGATTAGAAGGCGCGTGAGGGATATTTTAATGCGAATTCAATATCTTGATTGTATTATCATATTTAGCACTTCGTATTTGAATTTCTAATCAGTCTGCAAACTCGGATTCTCTAAAATTTTCCGAGACCTCCATTGAATATAAATGCGAATTCACCGCTTTCACTGTGGTCTGGGATTTGCTCCAGAGAAAAGGCTTGATTAAATATTTGAGTCGCTCTCTGCTAGAATTCTGCATTTGTTCATTTTAAATCCAAATCGAAATAACTTTTTTTCTTGTGTTCAGAAGACAATGGCATCAGACTTCATTTAAGAGATTTTCAAGAACGAATTATTGAAATATTCGTGCAGTGCATATTTATGGTAAAGCAGTCACAGTATAAGATTTGATAATATTATATCGAATATTGCAGAACTTTAATGACTTCTAGAGGTGACTCTTTATATAGAGTATCTTGGCTAAAAGTGAAGTAATGGCTTATACCGAGCCCACCACTCATGACTAGTCATACATTTTATATGCATTAAACAAAGCAACTTCTCAAGTTCCTCTGCATGGTGATGAAGTTAATTATGACTTAGTAGTTAGATGTTTTAGTAAATTAACAGATTGCACTGTGTCTATTAATCTAAATTGTGTGAACATTTGAATAAAGTTCCTACTAAAAAGTTCAAACTTCGTAATGTCCAGATATCTGCGAGGTCAGACTATAGGGACTTCTCTCCAATTTAACGTCTATTAACTCTCTGACTGTGTAATTTTTTAAATTCTCTATTTAAATGCAATGTTTTCAAAGGTGTTCAAATACCAGAAATATGTATATGCAAAGATTTTTATTAGCATAATATTGGACCAACCCTTTAAAAGTACTAAGTAAACACATTATCCTGTGAAAATCGCAGGTTGGAGCAGAAATAGACTTGCTTCTAACCACGGAAATCGCGGGATACGCAGTCAGAGGGTTCACACCTTAAATACTACTAAACGGAAAGTGATCAGTTGTCATATGGACATTTTCAGAGTCACAAATAATGCTCGCATTGAAATTCATTTATCTGCGAAGAAACTTGCCGAGTTGCCCTCTCTAACACGATTGAAATTTATAATTCATCATATGCATTTCTTTTAAATTTAATGTATTACATTTGATACCTTTAGACCGAACGAGTAATGCTAAAAAGTAATGCTTTGTTTTCTTAAATTTATAGTAGGACAAAAATGAATGTAGAGATTACTGAGCACCTTCTCATTGGTACCTTGCATATCTCCTTCATAATTAAAAGCCGCGATGGACTAGTGGTAAAGTCTCAGCTTTGGGGCCGGAGAGTTCCAGGTTCGAAATCCTATTCCACTGAAGATCCGTCGTGTATTGGGCTTGTTGCACGTTAAATCATACGCAGGGATCAAACGTCCTCCCGTTGGTGTAGTGCAAAAATACCCACACTGGCCCGGCCTACCCAAGAAAGGTGTAAGGCCGGTAGAGGACCAGCGGGGAGAGAGCCGCTCCACCAGCATGTGGAGGACGGGATTTATTGGGTACAATAATATGATACAGGCATTGCCCTAACAGGGGCAGTACTTTTAAATGAGGGAGGTGCCATTTCAGGTGTTGTCTTCATCATCTGACTGCTGTTCAAAATTATGAGATCCGTCCCAAAACGGCTCTCGTGTTGTTTCAAAACGGGGCGTTAAAATAACTAACTTCTTCATAATGAAGCTGAATTTAGTTAATGATTCAAAATGTTATTTGATTTAGACAGGAAGAAATGTTATGTAGTTAAATGCTGTCAGGAATATTTCCTTGCTATTTAGACCTATTTTAGACTTCATGAGCACCAGGCCAAGTGTTTATCTTGGAATCCTCATAGAAGCCGTGACTTTGCCTCCAGGCCAATGAGTCTTTCTTCGTAAACTATTAATCAAGTTTATGGTTCTTCAATTCTTTCTGGGAACATTTTCATGAAAGTTTAGTTTCTGCTGATGGTTGTTGTAAGAAAGTGCAACGTACGTTCTGTCATCAAGCCTTAAGAGTGATTTTTGTGCTGAATAGATGGCTGTATTTGTGACATGAATATAATGAATAAGTCCACTATTTAAATGAATTAAAATCATCTCCACTCGGCGATTCTGTTAATATTTGGCCATCATAAACAACATAGAAGCTTAAATGCTTAATCAATATGTATGTCAGAATATTTCACACTATCTTAATAAAGCTTCATACTGGCTCGTTCTAAAAGGAATGGAGGAAACTATATAAGAAATTAGACAGACAATGAAATATATGTTAATCAGTTTTTAAATATTTTAATTTGCGTGAAATTCAGGGCTTTAGTAAAAATTTAAAACTTTCGTTTTTTTCCTTATTGATGCACTCTCTTCCAAACTGGGTCTTTATCACATTTAAAGTTAATTCGACACATTTCCCTCCCTGGCTGAAACAACTTAAAATTCCTGAAAGCACCCATGAAGTCATGCATTATCCAAACAAAAAATAGCATAAAAGGCAAATCACAGCCTACTTAGTGCAACAAAAAACATAAAAAAATCTCCAACAGCGTAGCAGCTAACTCCTTAAGAGTATTTGGGCGACATTACTGGCGGAAGTTAAACTAAGCTTTGGCGTTCCCTTTAAGTAAAAGTGAACGCCTCATTTATTCCTTATGAAGAGTTACTGCCAGCTGGAAGCAGCTTTCTCGATGCTCAAAGTCTCAGCCGTGACTTGGCACCATCCATCTAGCCATGCATCGGATGCAACAACAGTGTGTAACTTTCCGAATGCTTAGAGAGTGCCTTGATACTTAAGGTTCGTAAACGGAATCAGTCTTAATTTAAATAAGTGGATGGGGAAAGCAGAAGTCAGTTAACGCAGATATGGGTTGCATATCTTAGAAATTTTGAGCCTTGGTTAAAGTTTGGAGAGAATTTAGATGAGATACGCCTCTTGGGTAGTTGATTTTATATGCCGTGTTATTTAACTAACTGCTTTTTAAATGGTCTGAGAAATGTGCTGTTTCGTTTTATTTTTCTAATCGTGTTTACTCTTTTCCTTTCCGATGCTGTATCATAGAGGGTATCTTTGGCATCTCATAAAATAAAAATATTAATAATTTGGTATATTTTGATATCCATGTGCTTATTGCCAAAATCTTTTCAACCTAAAATCTACTGGCCATCTTGTTTATTAAAAAAAAAACAAACAACCAATTTTTCATCGTACACACATCCAAATCTGTTTGTATATTCATCTAAAAGTCATCGGAAATTCATCGCCATGAAACCGCACTGCTCGGTTTTCTATCGTATCGGCTAGCAAAACTCATCCGATATCGATGATCGGCTGATCTATGGCCGATGAGACATTTCGGAGCAATTCCCGATGAAAATTCATCACTATCCGATAAGAATCCGTTCATCGTCCGATCATTGTGTGATCGGGTTTCGATCGGCCTTTCAATGGCCGATGACATTTTGCTACTAGGGTAGTTACAAAATGATCATCGGGGTCTTAGTTCACTATATTTCAAAAAGTATTAGAAGTATGAAAATAAACAATGCCACATAAAAAGAGGAAAAGTTTTGAGTTTTTCGGGTAGTATAAAAGTTCTGTACCTCTTCCTTTTGTTTCGCCGCACACATCTATAAACAGACCACTTCTCCCCTGAGGTGTTAAAGCATGGCATTGTCTGTGTTCGTAAAAGTGCTGGCGATACGGTCTTGGAGCTCATTGAAAGTAGCTGTAAATGGTTGTGCATACATAGTGTTGAAATGAAATTCGAAAGGAAGAAATTGCTAACAGTAAGATCCGGAGACTTTCGGAGCCATTTAACGCTTTCTGGCGCAAAGTGTTAAAATTCTTGAAATATAACGAAAAACATCATGAATGGGTTTATTTTATTGTCTAGACATAGAATTTACAGAAAAATTTAACTTGCCTCATTCTGAGGGGGGAGAGTCTTCGTCCTTTGGTGATAACCCTCTTATGAGGACACCTTTGGGGACAATCATCTTGATACGCTCAACACAAATAATGTGGAAGTCTAGAGAAGATCGTAAATTAATACTTCAAGAACACTGGGGAAAAATGGTGGAGTGAATTTTCTAAAATTGCAAACGTCAAGAATTCAAAAAAATTCCCATCTCCGAGTCAAGTTGTTTGAGCATTTTAAATATATATTTATTCCAAAAATTAAAGCGATATTTCAATGTGCTGCCATCTACATTCGAAAAGGAGAACTATTAGCTACCTTTTTCTGCAAATTACAGGGTTTCAAAGTGGAAAGGGATTTTTTTAGAAAATTTCAAAATTGGTGTCCTCTTTTGTGACCACTGCATCAGAAAGGGTTAAAAAGGACTAAGCTGTCAGCACTACATCGTCCAATCCAGTGTCTCTTAATACAGTGCACCTTTTCTTTCACTTTACTGATTAAAGCGGAAATGCATTTCCTTTGTATTTGATGGATAAATTGAAAATTGAAAGTATATGGAAATAAACATACAATGCCAACTTTTTCTTCCCCCCCCGGTTAATATAGAAGAGTACAATTAATATTTTTAAATGTAAAAAACAGGGTGACAATTATTGAGGTATATGAAAAAATACCTTGATAACTTTTGAACCGTTGGCAAGATTCAGTTAAAACTTGGCGGTTGAATGCAGGGCATGTTGGGATTCTTTAGCATGCACACTCTTAGTGTTGTTATTGCTCATTTTTCGTTGAAAATGCTTCTGAGCGTATATCGATCGTCAAGGCCTACTATTCGAGCAATAACAGCCTGATTGCGGCTCAAAGGAAATTTGCGACCGAGTACAAGCTGAAGACGACCGGTCTAAGTGCTATAACAATCAAAAATATGATTGAAAAGTTCGAGAGCAATGGTAGTGTCGATGTCGCGACACTTCAGAGATTTTTGCAGAATTATGCTCTTTATCTACTCCACGTCATAGTCATTGATGGCAAGCATATCGAACATGTCATAAACTAAATCCGAATATCTCGTTGTCACTTTTAAAATTTGAATAAAATTTTTGAACTCAATAGTTTTTGAAAATTTTATTTTTTATTTCATATAGCTCAATAACTGTCACCCTGTAATTTGAATTTATTATTTATTTTTGAATGTATAAAATTTGGTAATGCCATATAATTACCTATTAATTTCAATTCTGATGAAGATTCTGTACCTCTAAACCAACTGGATTTCCCTCTCATCGTAGAACTAATCTGTTTGTCCTCTAATCAATATTTTCAATTCTATTAGTGAAGATCATGTACCACAAAGAAATTGCATTTAACTGCTCTACCTAGGCTAATCTGCTTTTCCTCTAATCAGTATCTTTAATTCTGCTGCTGAAGATGAATATTAATCCAATAGGATTTCACTGCCCTCGCAGAACTAATTTGAAAATTTTACTGCCGTACAGTACCACCTGATATATGCTGATTGTTAAGGCCGCGGTGGCCTAGTAGTAAGGTCTCGACCTCGGTTTCTTTCAGTGCTCAGGTTCGAAACCCGATTCCACTGAAGATCCGCCGTCTATGGGGCCTGTTGCACGCCAGACAATACGTAGTGGCCAAACGCCCTCCCGCTGGCGCGGCGCGGACGCTTGGAGAGAGGGGCGTCAGCTCAGGTGTCGTCCTCGTCATCTGATCGCGTTCAAAATTAGGAAGTTCGTCCCCAAATAGCCCTCGCGTTGCTTCAAAACGGGACGTTAATCTAGCCTAACCTAGACTTATTGTTAATGCAGGAATACATTCATATCAGCCCTGCGATATTTGAAAGAGACTACGGATTTTATCTTCCGGTGAGTTGAAAAGGAAGGGAAAGCACTTACTTAATTCTAGTGAAAAAGCTCCCGTCTTAAAGAGATAATTGAGATTTCGTCTGGTCCAGTTCTGATGGTTAAGAATTTGTATCATTCCTTGACAATTCCTTTTCTCTTCAGAGTGTGAACAGTTACTGGAAAATGTCTTCAAATGTAAACTGGAATCTTTTAATGACGAGCATAATTTTTTTTCAGATATACAGAGTGGGTCAGAAAACTCACACTTTTAACAACTATTACAAATCAATTAATAGTAAAAATAGACACAATTTGAGTAACTGTTACTAATCAAAATTTCATAACTGAAATTAATTAAACTGTGAGTGTCTATCTTGAGGGAATTCTTGTAAACATATGGTTTAGGCAGACATACTTTTACATTACATTACACCACCTGCATCCCCGTGGTTAGAGCCATTTGTCTCCTTTCCGATTTGAATGGACGGAGGTGACTTTTATTTTTTATAAAGGACGAAAACACATAACAGTGACAAAAACAAATAATAATAATAAAAGAAACATACACTGGACAAAGAACAAACATAAGAACAACCTGGAAATATGTAGAAAAAAGAAAGAGGAAGAGTCATAAGTTGCCGGAATTGTGCGTCAGCCTGTGTGGATGCGTGCTCAAAGATTATCCTCTACAATAAAACTGTTCTCATCACATATGAAGCGCATTAGGAGTCGAAGTCGGGTTCTTGCCAAGATATTCGTGAGAATGTTTTTAGCCTCTGTAATTTATATGGCACTGTAGGAGTTTGGAAATGCCAGGAGAGGGTAAACGGACATTTTGTGGCATAGTGCATTGGATCTCCTTTTTCTCCACACGAGCAGTTGTCATGTGTTCGAAGATAGAAACGATGAAGGTATGAAGGGAAGAGCCCGTGTCCTGTAACGAACATAAGCTCTTCTCTATTCAATCCTACTGGCTTACTGAGTTCCCCTAGCCTCACCGCATCTTCCCTTACTAGATTTGTTTTTGTAAAGACACTTGAAACAATGTTAATCGCTGAAGACCAGCTAAAATTGACGACCTGAGAGCAGGCAATGAAAGAGAACGTGTCCAAATACCATTTGTTAGGCAAAGCGGCTTCTGCAATTATACTGATCAGTAGAACAGCAATGTTGGAACAATAACGGCCATTTCTATCTCTGAACGAATGGTTTATCTAATTTTCTGCAGCCATATGTGACAAATATTTTTCATAATTTATTTGGAAATAATTTCTGAGAGAATTTTTAGAGTTGATTGGCTTTAGTCGTCTGTATCAAATTTGAATTATTATCCGTTTGAGACATTTTATCTCGGCTAGTATCTTCGGAACTTCTTATGTTTGCACTTTGTATCACAGATATTATTTTCTTATAATTATTTTCTCTTAACTATTTGAAGCCAGTTTTTTTCTACAATTTAAAAGTCTCAACAATTTGATTTCTGAAATGAAAAACTTCCGTAATTACTCAAAGCTTTGTTTCTGAGTGACCTCGAAAGAATACCTCATTTGGGAAGTATTTTAATTTCCGTCCTTTCAGATTCAAATTACAGAAAAGGAATTCTGAAACATGTTATTTTAAAATTCTGCATTCCTAAATGAATCTTATAAGTTGTCCCTAAAAATATTCCAAATGCACAGTTCTAAATTTCCCGATAACTCTCTAAAATTGCTTAACCATTTAACAAATAAAATTCAGCCAATTAGCAAATATCTAATCGGAAACGTCATTCGATACGAAGATTAAATTTGATTTCCGTTTTTCAAACCCAAGCTATGACCCTCATAGTATAACCGTTTGATTGAAAACAATCACAGAAAATTCTTTACTCTTAACTGTCATCTGCTTCCAAGTTCGCCATTTTCTTCTACTGCGTAACGCAGCTTTGATATTTCATAAAAATTCAAATGTCACATCACCTTCCAGTTGATCAAACGACACTGGAAAAATATAAGAATGGCGTCGATGTCAAACCGCGAAGTGGACAGCAGTTGTTTCCATTTCATCACTGTCATCTGGTAGCCATGACAACGGCAGACATTCGAAACCATCCAGAAAATGTCCCTGTCAATGTTCTGACTTCCCACGCAAGAAGACACGGGCTCATTTCATGGGCTTGTTATGAAGTCCACATCAAGAAATTCGATCTCATAGCAGGTTGCTGTCTGTAATGGAATTCCTCGAGGTTTTTGGCGAAAGTAGGTTGGGAAGTCTACATCTAATGGTGGTTGTTGCCTTTATTGGAATAAGTTTTATAAGTTCCATCGAAGAGGATATTACTATTTTTTGGCGCGCTTTATATTGCTTGAGAATTTTTGGAACTTATTGGAGTTTCCAAAAAATGTATGTTGAATCTCATATTTATATGGTTATATATATTTATTGCTCGCCATATGCAGAGATGGATGTTTTCAAATATTTTATAAGGTTTCAATTACCTTGTTTTAAAAGAAATGATTGCTAGAATCGTCATGAAGTGGGGAAATTTATGCAAAAATGCAAATAAGAATGCAATCGTGCAACAAGAACATATTTATGGATTAACATTTGCCAAAATGAGGGGGATGATGCAATCGAGAACTTACAGCATTTTTATGGATTTTGAATTCTCTAGCGCAAAAATCTTTCAAACTTTGCACAGTTTGCTGTACGAAATAGAAGCAACTGTAATCCGTTGCACATCAGATTATTGATATTATCTTTTTTCTGCAATAACAAATTTTTGAAGAATTTTGAAGTTTTAATTTTTTTTCTAAATTGTTTTGCGAAAACAGCTAGATCTCAAAATCTGAATTTTTGAGATGGCTTACGACTCCCAACCGCTTACAGTTATGTATCTATGAGCGAACAAAATGGAAAACTTTATTTTTCTACGCTTTTATATAACTCGACTTGTTTCGTGTTTGTAAAGATGGGATTTGTATTCGAACTTCCACTCGCGCCTTGATAGGCAAGATATTTGAAATTTTGTACAGTTGTCGATCATAATACACCATTTAAGTAATTTTAGATTATAGTTATCAGTTACTCAATTCATTTAATTCAATTTTAATTCTATATGATTAGCGCAACCTTGTAGTGAATTTGAAAACAAATATATTTCGAGATGCCATAACAATTAGAATAATAAATTAGAAATTAAAGACTCAAGAATAGGAAGTAACTAAATTACTAAAAAGTCCACTTTTTAGTACCCTAATAAAAATTTGTTTAAAAAAACTTTTTTCATCAAATTTATTCATGTTTAATTCCAAAGAAACTAATATTTATTCCTTTATTCAATTAAGAAAAGATAAAAGAAATTTCTGCCAGTTAAACGGTCGAAAACATCTCTAACCAGCTTTAAAAATATTTTTTGAGCTGAATATAATAAAATCAAAATAATTGAAGCTTGGATACCTAATTGTGGTTTATTTTTTCAAATTTTGCGAAGAAATATTACAATTTTCATTACATTAACAAATCTGCATTAATTATACTGTTATGATTATTTCCAAAATAATGCAAGACATAATTTTATCGCTTTAAATAACACAGAAAATATGTTTTTTTCAGAAAATGTGTTTTCATGCAAGCAATAAGTGTCGTAATGCTTGGATATTTTCCATAAGTATGAACTTATTCTTCATTTGATATAAAACTACATTCTTAGCAAAGAATTTAATTATTTCTGTTATTCATAAGTACTTCTATAATTAAAAAAATAATTTTACAAACTATCTTCGTGGAAAATATTACATTCGGTAATATTTTACTCTAAGAATTGTCAAGAGAAATAAAAGTGAAACATTAAAAACGAAGCTTTATATGATAAAATGAAAGCTTCTGATTTAATATATTCAAATTTCCCATGAATCGTTAATGAATGTTTATGCAAATTTTTCATGCAAGCAGTCAATGTCGTATTGCTTGTACATTCTTCATAAATATGAGATTGTTCTTCACTTCTAACAAAAATATATTTTTAGCAAAGCATTTAGTTATTTCTTTTATTAAAAAGTCTTTTTTAATTAAAAAGTACTTTTGCAAACTGACTTCTTAAAAAAATATTACTCTGGTTAATATTTTTCTCTAAGAATTGCCAAGAGCAATAAAAATGAAATAATAAAAGCGAAGCCTTATAAAAAAAGTGAAAAATTCTGATTTAATATATTCAAATGTGTGATGAATCTTTAATGAATAATGTTTTTCTCATCGTCTCTCAGAAGCGCATTCTTCTTAGTTCATGGATAAAATATTTTGCATTTAGTCTAACAAACCTTAATTATTCAAGCACGTGATTAATCTATTTAATGAATTATTCAGTGTTGACAGGACGCTAAACTTCCGTTGTCATGGATCCCAAGAAGTTTCAGGGCGAAAAATGCATGTTGATGTCATCACTTGTCAATCCAGATATTTGACGGTTAAGTAAACTTGTGAAGCCGATACGTGCAAAGTTCATTACCTGCCTGGGAACAACACTGAGGAGCATGATGCATATAAAATACAGATGAAAGTTTCACCTCTTAACGATTCGGTGTGAAAAGATGTAATTAATTATAAATAAATAAATATTTGATAAATTATTTTTAAGTCAACCGTACAGTCGGATCCTTATTTTTTCATCCAATCATTACTGTCGTATAAGTACTGTGGTAAATTTTATTTCTCCATTTTCGATTATCAATTTAATTGGAAAGCAATAGCATGTCTGAATGTAATGTTAAACCTTTTTTAATTTAAATTGATCAATTTTTTATCTAAATCTTTAATTTAATTTAACTTAATTTTTAATTTAAATGATTTTAATCTAATGTTTTTGAGAGAAAGAGCAATAAAATTTTGATACAAATACTAATTGCTTCTTCCTATATCTTATCTGTCGCTTATGCATGTAGTACATAAAACAATAAACATATTACATATTTTATGTACACATAACTGCTCACTATTATGGACACCTAACAATTTTTTTCATTCAGTTTTTGAATACGACAACTCAAAAAGAAGAAGCATCAAAACGGATGGAATTTGGAATGAGATCTTTACAGAAAAGCTCTAGATCATTACTTCATTTTGGACTAAATCCGTCAAAGGGATTTCTGTTTCTACATCCGCCCGTGAGCACTGTAACTCAAAAACATAACAAACTATCTGGAATATACAGGGTGTCCAAAAGTTGTTGGACTCTTTTCAAAAATTAATAAAAAAAAACTAATAATGTTTCAAGTACGAATTTTATTTAAATGAGAGCGCGTTTAAAAAAATTTTTTTTCCAGATAAGTGACACGCCGTTTCGGTGGTCCAGTGGATGGTAAATTACTGGAAAATTTGTTTAGAACCATTATCTGAGAAAATATTAAAACTGGAAAAAAATAAATAAAAGCATGTATTTGTAGGGAATTTTACGCTCTTTAATTTGTTAATTTACATGTAGTGTAAAAAACTGAAGAGTTCGAGATATTCAAGAAAAACTAAAAAAAAAAAAAAAAAAAGAAACCAGAAAGCGCGCATCGGCTTCTGCTGATCGGTAGCCATTGCGAATGGAAATCTGTCACTGGTGACTGACACTGAACTATCAAATTAGATTACCCCTTCTCTGCTATCTCTTAAAACTCTACGAATACATACTCTCCTTACAAATGCAAGCTTTTATTTTTCTTCCAGTTTTAATATTTTCGCAGATAATGGATCCAAATAAATTTTTGATTTCCAGTAATTTACGACCTCCTGGACCACCGAAACGGCGTGGTACCTATCTGAAAAAACTTTTTTAAATGCGTTCTCATTTTTAAAAAAATTCGTAGTTGCAACATTATTAGGTTTTTTTTT
>BGPR01009314.1:17966-29631 GCA_013235015.1 Araneus ventricosus | reverse complement strand
TGTAGAATTTTATCTTGATCAAGAATTTTAAAAATGTCGGTTGGTTAGAATTTCATAAATGCAAGTAATTTATTCTTTAAAAGGAGACATTTTAAAGAAAATTGTAATTTTAAATGATTAGATTGAAATTAAATATAATTTATTTATTGTTTTAATTTGTATGTTATTATTTTATGTTATATTTGGTTACTTTATATGTTGCATTCGGAAACAAAAATATAATTTAAAGCATATTTGTGATAGAAAAATTCATAATTTTATATTTTCCATTCATAATATTCATAGATAATTCCATTTCGCATTATTTCTTATACAAACTACAATATCATAAATTTTATTAAATTTCATATGTTAGTTAAATAAATCATTTTCTAACCAAACAATAAAACTATGAACCATTATTCCGGAATGAATACATAAAGCATAAAAACATGTGTGTGAATTAACGGTTTATTAAAATTCAGAGTTTCATTTATTAAAACGTGAAATTGAATGATTTATAATGAAATTAATGAAAATAAAACTCTGAAAATGTAAAATAATGAAATTAATGAAAATAAAACTCTGAAAATGTAAAATAATGAAATTATTGAACGTTGTTAACAATAAGTGAAATATTAAAATCTTGCACTCTTTTTTCAATTTATTACAACCATTAATAACCATGAACAATTATCTTAATTATGCCTAACAATGAGGAATGCTCTTTTAAGAAATATGTATGCGTTCAGACATTTGTGGTATCCAACAATTCTTTAGTTTAACAAAAAGAGACTGTTGTATGTCAGTAATTTTTCGAATTTAATTATCTCCTTGATCATCATAATTAAAGAGAGTTCTTTTGCAGTCCAAGAGTGCCCTCCATCTTTTGTCCCTGATTTTTTTCCAACAACAAAAAAAGTCGGTGGGAGAACTTAATTGTATTCTTTTTTTTGTGAAGCAAGAATTTTCTCCGCATCCATGAAAAGACTCTTGTGTGGAGAAAAATACTGAAAACCACTCTGTTGTCAACTTAAGTTTGCCCAAAAAAGATCTCGTCGCTGATTATACTTCTTTCAGAGGTTTTCTGAAGCCATTTAATGCTGCCATTCTGGAAATCATAGAGGGGAAGGGGAGAATAACGGCATTTATGTGGAATCCCTTTTACAGGTTCAGTGGAATTCATAATCATTTTTTGTATTATTGTTTCATTTGAAATTTTTGGAATAGATGATTAAATTTTTACTCAAAACCTCTTTGTTATTTTAGATTGTAGTTCAGTCTATAATTAATTATATCTCTCCAAAAAAGATCTCGTCGCTGATTATACTTCTTTCAGAGTTTTCTGAAGCCATTCAATGCTGCCATTCTAGAAATCATAACGGCTTTTATGTGGAATTCCTTTCACAGATTCTGTGAAATTTATAAGCATTTTTTGTACTGTTATTTGGTTTCAAATTTTTGCAAGTACCTTATTAAATTTGTATCGAAATCCTTTTGGTTATTTTAAATAGTAGTTTAGTCGGTACTTACGTATTAACGCCACCGAAGCTACAGATTTGGCGGTTTTTGTACTTACGTATTAACGCCAAGTTGGCGGTTTTTGTATTTACGTATTAACACCAATTTGACGGTTTTTGTAAACAAGATTGCTCTTTATTGGCGCATTACCGCCAATCTGTAGCCTCGGTGGCGTTAATACGTAATTACCGTTTAGTCTATAACAGGGGTGTGGAAGCACACTTTTTGCACTGAATGTCCTCATTAAATTTCGGCAGTTGGGCAAAAGGCCGCACGAGCAGGATCTTTAGGGTTATAGTTCGGTAATTATTATCAAATTACCGATAAGTATATTATTATGCGAATTGTAAAAAACTGGTAAGGTCGCATAAGAAACTCAAAAATTCCGCATGTTTCCGACCCCTGGTCTGTAACTAACTGCATCGCCCAAAGATATCTCGTCGCAGATTATATTGCCTTCAGAATTGTCTGAAGCCATTGAACGTTTCATAGAGGAGAAGGGGACAATAACGGCTTTTATGTGGAATTCATAATCATTTTTTGTACTGATATTTCGTTTGAAATTTTTGTAAATATCTGATCAAATTTGTACCCAAATCTTCTTTCTTATTTCCGATTGTGGTTTAGTCTATAATTACTTGTAAACTGTTTGATTTCTTTTTTTATACCTCTCAGCATGTTTTCTTTTAATAAATCAAATATGTTCTAGAATATCTTTCTCCAAGACATTGGAAGTGTCAGTCGTTATAACTTGTGGTGTAGATCTAGCTGGCAGCATGAAATCTCTCCAAATTTGCCGACAAATGCATCAGAATTGCATCTTGGTAACTAAAGTTAAAGCTTCAAACAAAAAAGGCTGGAAATAACTCGTTTTCCGAAATCGCAGTTAAGAGATAAACCTGCCATTAGCTGTTGCAATTAAAGGTTGAATGTTTGAACAAATTTACGATCAGTAATAGAGCCAATTCACGTCCTATTTCAAATGAACGGCAAATATAATATAATGGCATGTACATTGTACACGGCACATGTAATCTGAACAGCCCCCTGCATCATTCAGAGCGGATGTGTCCGTCATAAACATTTCATGCTTTATTTACATTTTGCGCAACATTTTTCGGTAAAAAACGCGCTATCATTCCGCCTTGAACTGTAAGATAATTTTGCTAGATAATTAGTTCGAAAACGTTCTGCAGTTTACCACTTAACAATTCTTAGTTATTAACCCTTCGTCGGAAGGGCTAGCGTATGGCACAATTTCGGAGGGTCGGCGTATACAGTACGCCAGATCGTTTTTTCCACCTTCTGCTTCATATTTCCACCTATTTGTCTGAGTTTATCACTTTAATCTGTTCAGGAACCATAATAGAGGGAAATGGAGAAAAAGAATGACAGATGTAATAGAAAAAGAAGAAAATTTATTCGGCATATGTTGAATAAATGAGCATCTCCCACAAAAGGGCTCCAATTTTTCGTCGATCGTGAATTGATCACCAGATGTATAAAATTGTTGGCATATTTCATTGAAGGAGTCGACAACTCTTCTCACTATAGCTAACTTATCAGTATTTTTGCATGCGTCCGTGTCTTTGCCTTCGAATCTGATGGCAACGCACAAGTTTCTGGCGTACTGAGGTACCGATGTGACGCGGAAGCAAAAAGAATGCTTAGATTGGAAGGCAGAAATCAGATTGGACGAATCAGATCGACGCATTGTACTCGAAGAATGTTCCTATTATGTTAGAAGGAGGGAGAGGGCTCAGGGAGGAAATGACGAAAATTCACAGCAAGAAATAACTGACTGGCGTACTCTGCACGCCAGCCTCTCCAACTAAAGGTTAAAATCATGGACTGTGAACAGTGAAAGAGAATTTTAAGTCTACATCAGACTGATCATTGAGTTCTTTTAGATCTAATTTTAATCATCTTAACTAGCATGCTGATATACATATTCAGTAACTGCTCTGTAAAAAATATTAAGTAATTTAAAATATTTTGAGTAAAATAAACTTAATATATTGTAAGTTATAAAAATGATAACGCAATTACTCGTAGTCCAATAATGTGAAAGAACACGAAAGATTCCGATGCAAAATAAAAGGCAATATTATATAAATTATACAAAGTTTAAGAGAGAAGAAATACGAAATTAATAAAAGATATACGAACTGGAATTAAATTGCGACAAAAATATTAATTAAAAATTAACGATTATTTCAATCAGCAAAAGAATGTTCGTATCATAACGATCAGCACTTACATAATGCACAATAGATTTGATATTTGAATTGGTGCAGATCATGTTATTTTCATTATGTAAGCATATATTGAAATCCTTGAAATATCATTCGTTATTATTTTTAGTGCTATGTTTCTTTGTATATAATTACATTATACCTTTGAATCTACGTCTTGAAATAATCCCACTGCCATATACAAATACATTTTTGATTTCCTCTTGACCAAATGAATCCTTGAGATCAATCTATATCCTACAATTTTAATTTACAAAGATATTTTATTAGGTTTCTTTCACTATGTAGAGCTGTGTGAATTTAGACTTTGTAATTTTTTCAACAGGATATAATATCGAATCAAAAAATATAATTCTTTACATCATTTAGAGCATTTTTCCAGCTGGAAGAATAGGCCTATCTCTAACGGTTTAACCACTTGACAGTTTCTTTTTTCTGCCACATTGTGTCCAAAAATAAGCAAATTTTTTATAAGCAATTTTGTATTCAAATTGATTTTACGAATTCAAATCAGCAGTCAAAACAAATAAAATATCGACTTTATTAATTTTTGGATAATTTTTAATTGCAGGTATAAAAAGGACCTAAGAACTGGTTTACCTAACCTAACCCGACCTAAAAACTCGTTTACACTTGTTTTGGTACCCAACATTAATTAAACTGTTAGAGAAACATTGGAAAATAAATGTGGGAAAAAATGGAAACATTGGACAAAAAATGGTGTCCTCTCTAATCGTTGTCCAATAGCTGATTTCTAACCACGTAACAGTTTTACCCGAACGGGACTTCCCTGGTTTGCCCGAATGCCGTTCGGTTAGGTCATTTTTCTAAGCCAATCCACTGATTTTCTCAGCTTTTTCACTTTCTTTATTTTCCAACGTTTCTAGTACTTGGCTCTAGCAGTCAAATTAATGTTGGCTTGCAAAACAAGTGTAAACGAGTTTTTAGGTCGGATTAGGTTAGGTAAACCAGTTCTTAGGTCCTTTTTTCACCTACAATTAAAAATTATCCAAAAGTTAATAAAGTCGATATTTGTAACTGTTTTGACTGCTGATTTGAATTCGTAAAATCAATTTGAATGCAAATCTTCTTATAGAAAGAAAGTGGAAAATCCGGGAAAATCAGCGGATTGGCTCAGAAAAATTACCTTTCCGAGCGGCGTTCGGGCAAATCAGGGAAGTCGAGAAAAACTGTTACGTGGTTAGAAATCAGCTATTGGACAACGATTAGAATGGACAACCTGCGTATGCCTTTCGCAAACAATCAGGAACTTCGTTTTCAAATACTTTTAAATTCAAATCAAGTAAGTGCAAGACAATATTTTCAGATCTAGTTATGCATCTTTACTTTCTCATAAATTTATTATCCGGCCGATTATCTGTTAAGTATTCGGTCACACCGAATAGAATATTTGGCTAAAGGGCAGAATACCGAATATTAGCCGAATATTCGTTGCATCCCTAATGTCAACCAGTGTGTATGTTAATGTGATGACTTAAAAACGCAACAAGCTAGGTTTATTAATTTTAATACTTATACTAAAGCTGTCCATATATATCAGATTTCCAATCCTAAAAGGCCCAATAATAGAGATGCTTTTCTAAAATACATATTCGATTCTCTTCTCTATGAAGAAACTAAACATAAAAAGTTTAGTTTTGTGGAAGTGTATGACAAAGTCGACGGGAGAATACTCTATCTGGCCAATGGTTTAATCAGAGGGACGCCTAATTATTTAAAAATAATCAAATATTACAATGGGAGAAAACTAATAATCATTATTGCCCTAAAACAAATAAAGATTTTTTTAACGCATTCTATTTCAAGTACACTAGTTAACTTCAAAAACGCATTCGGAAATTTCTTTCATTCAAGTGAAACAGAAAAAATGCAATTGATTAACAGATAAATGTAGTTATTTTTTTTATAAATGATGGAATTTAATACTATGCAAAATCTAGAAAATTATAATTGTTTTTTAAAATAGTGTCAGATTTTCTCAAGATTAAAAATAGATATGAGAAAGATTATTGTTAGAAAAGACCATTTTTAAAATTAATATTATTTATAACAAAATATTTCAGCGACAGGATATAAATTACGAAAATAATCTAATATTTAAATTCAAAATTAGCAATACCATTCTACTTTCTTCATTCTCCTTGAATAAAATTTAAAACCCTTATATATTTTCTGTATTTTTTAACCAATTAAGTTATTTTAACGTTTAAATTTCATGGAAACGGCATTTGAAAAGATGAAACAAATGCTTTTTTACATGCACGAAATTTTCGAGAAGTTCTTATTGTTAGCTAAAGTAAATTTACTTCCTCTGTAAAGCGAGCTTAAATAAAGACAAGACTTATTCTTTTAGAATGTATTTGTCAGACGATTCTTCCCCTTGCTATTTGTTTTTAGAACTTCGGTGAGTCTTTAATGAGTTTTATGAGCGTCTAGAATATCAGCAAATTGACTCAAGTTAATTACTTTCGCTTGAAAACCGAAGTTTCCTGAAAGAATAGTTTAACCGAAGTAAAAGAAGTTAAACTAGGTAGAGATTTGATACAATTTGTTAGGAAGTGTAGTACTTTTTCCAGCGCTTTCGAATTTCTTTGTTTTTTTGAAATGCTATTGCAGGTACGCATTACAAAACATTCTAGAAAATCTTAGAACTATTATTCTTTTTTGTTAGATTTAATTCACATATATGAAGTATACATAAAGAAAGTATTAATAAACAATGCAATTCTGAACAATACAGCTTGTTAGGAAGCGTATCAGTTTTTCCAATGCTTTCGAAGTTCTTTGTTTTTCGGTTCTTTGAAATGATATTGTAGGTGCGCATTATAAAACATTCCGGAAGATCTTAGAATTATTATTCTTTTTTGCTAGGTTTAGTTCTCGTATTAGATTTAGTTTCTATAAAGAAAGCAATTTTACAATACAATTTGTTAATACTTTCCCAGAAGCTTTCAAAGTTCTTTGTTTTATGGATAATCATAGAATTATTATTCTTTTTTTGTCGGGGTTAGGTATCGAATATTAAGTATGCATAAAGGAAGTATTGTTTTTCAAAATATTCATTTATTTGAGAAATTTGAAGGTTTTGGGCATCTTTTAGCGTGAAAAAACTACTTTTGAAACTAGAATTGTGTCTGTCTTTATCCCAAACACACAAAAAGCGTGGTGGTTTAAATCTGCAATGCGGTGGCTAGACACATGAATCTTCTCAAATAGTCTAATTACGAAAATTGTAGGTTTGTACCGAATTTTTGAACAAATCTGTCAATGGGGTGACTGTCTAACGATCTGTGTCTTGCGTTCGTGAATCAGATAAATCAAAATCACAAAGTGATTGATGGCTGAAATTTGCCATATGATTTTATCGCCACGATTGTAGATCTGTATCGAATTGGGTACCAAATTCGTCAATGGTTTGGCTCTCTGTTAATGGGTGACTGTCTAACGATATATATATATATATATACACTCTGTCCCAAAAGTTTATATAATCTAGTAAAACATATGTTTTAGCAAAACGGAAAGGCATACAAACACCAATTACAAATATGTTTATTCAAACCATATGCGACTTGCATTCAACGAAATATTTAGAAAAAATAACAATTATTATTTCAATTATATAGCAAAATGGAAATATTAGGTGTCCCAAAAGTTTATAGAATATATGACATTTCAACAAAAGGTGCCCAATACAATGTTCTTAATAGTTTAAAGTCTTTCCATTTCTCAGTATGACATTGTATACACGTTTTTCCATCGGCATAATTAAGGTTTGTAATATCTCTGGTTCCAAGTTGTATCATACACTTTCAATGGCTGTCTTCAAGGCATTCACTGAATAAAATTGCCCTCTATTCTCATATAACTTCCGAAACATAATGCACCACACATTTTCAATTAGGTTTAGATCAGGGCTCATCGGTGGCCACTCAAGAACAATAACATTTTTCGAGTTTAAATAATTTTTTGTAGCATTGGAGGTATGGATGGGAGCATCATCTTGCTGATATTACCAATTTCGTTCCCCTATGTTTTCTGTATGCATACAGTAAGTTACATCGAAATATATCATATACAACAAAAAATATAGACAATAAAAATAATATACAAGATTCTATAAACTTTTGGGACATAGTATATATATATATATATATATATATATATTCGTGCGTACATGAATCAGATAAATCAAAACCACAAAGAGTTTGATTGCTGAAATTTGCCATATGATTTTACCGCCATGATTGTAGATCTTATTATTAAATACCTATTCTGAAATATTAATTTTAATTGATGGATTGAGCCCTATTTCATTGAAAATCGTAAGTGTACGAACATTTATGGGAGCCACTGTATATATTGTTCGCACTCGTATATCGTTTTTTAAAATTTGCTGAACGATGTTGCACCCCGAGTTTCTGCTTGCTTCATTTCGGCGTTCGTTGGAGGGTTTTCTTCAACACATACGTCCCCGTCCGAATCATCAACGTTTATTCCTTGGTCTTGCTCACAAGCAGCTTGGCAAATTGTCACAGCTACTGGGATGTCCTCGTTAATTGATATCCACTCTTCACACTCTTCCTTTAGCACACCTTCAAGGGGTTCAGTGACAGTTGGAAATTTCCGTCTAATGTTTCTCAGAAGCCTCCGTTGGATGAAGTAGTTTCTGATCGTGTCAGCCGATATCCGATTCCAGGAACATGTTAAGATATGCACTCCAGATGTTTCTTTATAAGTGGAGAGAGAAATCCAGGGATGTCAATCCTGAATCGTTAACTCTGGTTGAAAAAGAACGATCCGTCAATTCTCTACTTCAAAACTGATATTAAATGATGTAGTGATTAAACTAAGCGAATCTTTTTTGTGTACATTTGAATATGTAGTTTCGGAACGAGAGGTTTCTGATAATATAAAGCGAATGATAACATTAACCGCGATAACATTAAGCCGCTTCCACTGTAGCTAGTGTTGCTTGATAAATGACTAAATGATAAAAACTGAACCAAAATGTATGAAAAACGATAATATAAATGGTCTTTATTGAGTTAGATTAAAATAAATAAACAAAATACTGTAATACAGAAGAAAAGTCACCGACAGAAGTCACACTTAGGGAAAAACTTTCAAATAAGAATGTGGAGATAACACAGGTTAAACATAAAGATACCAGACCACGCAATGTCTCCCAAGTCATTTTAAACTTATTAAACAACCTAACCCCAATCTTCCGTCGAACTTCAGATACGCTCCCTGATTACTGCTACATCTACCAGATGCAGTTACAAAATGGCTCTGTGGAGTACCAGCTATTTTAAGAGCTTCAGCTATCGTTGTAATGCATTTATATCGCCTTCAATAAGGAAAAAGACCACAGAAACGTCAGAAATTTTCGTAGCGATCGGCCATTACTGAAAAAACCGAATAAAAAGTTTCGCCATTCGCGTTATAATGCAACTTGCCTTTCTAACATGTTACCGCATGTGCTGAATAATGCATGAGATGATAGAAACTGCAAGCATTCGGCCGGAATTGTGATCCAGTTCAAAAGATAAAAAAGCAGAGAAGCATAAGGACTCGCTAAGCAACATTATCACTCATTGTTATTCTGTGCATCTGATGTAAGATGTAGAAAATGCGTGCATGTGTATTACGTTTTGATAATGATGAAGAAGAAATGTATGCCTTGGAAGTAATCGGCTTATCATTTGCATTTTAAAGATTGCTTCCAAGAAGCTGATGCTCCTCAGAAAATAAGAGTATTGATTGTCTGAAGGCTTTTAGAATTTCCAGGCAATAAGATTATACTATTTAATTATAAAACTACACTTTCTTCACGGTATAAAAGTAAAAATTGGAATGCTGCTATTCAGAAGAGAACCGATAATCATTTTAAAAGCTTCGTATCTATCACTGAACTTGAAAATTATGCAGGGTGCCCACTTAAATAATTGTCACACCACATTAACTTCAGTACGAAGGCAGCTATCGTCATGAAAGTAGTGTATAGGTATAGTAAAACGTCTATGCGCTGTGCGATTAGACCACATACAGCGCCACTTAGTGGCAAACTCCGGAGTTAGCTTTCTTATATCGAAAACGGTACAAAATAGGGCACAAATTTCAATTTCAAAGTTTTAGAACGTTATCGATTTAGTACAAAAAGTAGTACCTTGTGCATATTAATACTGAGAACGGAACGCTTTAAGCGCATTTTAAATGTGCATTTTACTGTTCGCGATTTCCAAAACTCTGACATAACAAAACGGGTTAAAAAGAGAAAAACAATTAGTTATCGCAAGATACCTTTTTTCTTTCGGTGTTCAAAGTGCTCTCTGTCATCTACAATACATATTTGAGCTCTTGTTTGAATTTCACTTTGCACACGTACAGTTGGAGTTCTAGCACAAGCAACAGTAATGCGTCATCGAAAGTCCTGCAACGTTGGTGGAAAGGTCGCATACACCTGCTGTGTGAGTTATTCCCGAAGGAAAAAGTATGATGGGGTCATTTTTTATCCAAAAACAACTGTTTCTCCTTTTGTCCATGTCTTGTGACGTCACAGTTACGGAAATCGCGAACGATAAAATGTGCATTTTAAACGTTCCGTTCTTAGTATTAATGTGCACAAGGTGTGTTTTGTACTAAATCGATAACGCTCTAAAACTTTGTAATTGACGCTTCCCCCCATTTTGTACCATTTTCGAGATAGGAACACTAACTCCGGAGTTTGCCACAGGGTGGCGCTATAATTGATCTCGTCGCACATCGCATGGGCGTTTTACAATACCTAGACACTACTTTCATGACGTTAGCAACCGTCGTTTTGAGGTTTAAGGGGGTGTGGCCCTCATTTAGGTGGGAACCCTGTATATTAAATACTACAGTAAAACCTCGAATATCCGGCCTCTGAGGTCGCTGTCAACAAACCAGTGATAGAAAATCGATCTGAGTTTTCCATTTTTTTATAAAGTCAACGAATTTTTCAGAAAAGGGTGTCAAAGTTGACATTGGAGCCGATTTTCACGATGCGAAGGCATATAAGAGGTCGTTAGTTTAGTTTAGATATATTAACTTCTCATTTTGAAGCAACACGAGGGTTATTTTGGGGCGGAACTTGTAATTTTGAATCGCGGTCAGATGATAAGGTTGACACCCGATCTGGCACCCCCTTAAAATTACTGCCCCTGTTCGGGCAATGCCTGTATCATTTTATTGTACCCAATAAATCCCGTCCTCCACATGCTGGTGGAGCTCTCCCCACTGGTCCTCTACCGGCCTTACACCATTTTTGGGTAGGCCGGGCCAGTGTGGGTATTTTTGCACCACAACAACGGAAGGACGTTTGACCCCCCTAAGTGTAATTTAGCGTGCAATAGGACCAATATACGATGGATCTTCAATGGAATCGGATTTCAAACCTGAGAACCCTCCGGTTCCGAGGCCGACACCTTACCACTAGGCCACCGCGGCCTATAAGAGGTCGTTGTGGGGAGGTGTTCTTTTATAACTGAAGAAGTTATTTAGAGAAAAAAATTAAAAACATGGTTCATTCTTAAGAACTTTTATAGTAATTTTAGCATATTCCATACAGTTTTAGTAAAAAAATACACTGCAAATGTGACGAAAAGATTCGCGTTGGTGAGTGGGGGAAAATATTCTTGTAAAAACATTCTTAAAAATCATTGGAAAAAATGCAAAAAATTGGGAAAATCAGTAGTATTTGAGAAATCTCCTTATCTAAACTGTTTCAAAAGATGCATGTAAGAAATTTGATAACTAATAAAGGAGTTTGTTAAAATTTTAATACTTGGTACCACTTGCGGACTTATTTTTATAATTTCAAAATAAAAAAATTGAAAGAACGTTGCCGAAAGAAAAGAAGTCAG
>BGPR01009314.1:0-17862 GCA_013235015.1 Araneus ventricosus | reverse complement strand
AGTAGTTTGGCTTCTAAATTTGAGCCTGCTGCAATCGTTGCAATCCATACTGCTGTAATAACAAATTTTGCAAAAATGCTGCTTTACAATTTTTTATAATTTCAAAATAAAGAACTTTGGGAAAACCTTGTCGAAAGAAAAGAAATCAGGGTTTAAAGTTAAGTTTCTATTAATCAAGTTTTTGATTATCCGAGGTGACTGAAATTCCAGTCATCTCGGATAATCGAGATTCCACACCTAATAAGTAGTTTGGCTTCTAACTTTTAGCCTGCCGCGATAGTTACAGCCTAGACTACTTGTAATAACTGCTTTTGCAAAAATGCTGCTTTAGCATTTTTTGCTGTAATGTCTCAAAACAGGCACTTTGAAGTTGGTTCACTTTTTTGTAACTGCATGCAAATTCCGCGACAAATGCTCTCATAAAGCAGTTAATTAATTCTCTTGTAAACAATTTAGTGGCGAAAGAAATTTGAATACCGATATATGGAATGCAAATTTATGTACTTCCATTACAGATTAAATTTACTATTGCACTATAGTGTTTAATCCATTATGTTAAGTTCAAATGTTATTGGTGGGAAACTGAAACTTAATTCACATAGAATGTATTTGAGTTGAATAGAAAAAGTCATCGCTATATACTTTCAAAAGACCTCTAGATTAAATTTACTGCAACAGAATAGTAAAAGAGTACATGTGTTACTTTGAAAATGCATTATTTTTCACAAAATAAGTTATTTAACTGGAAGTATTAAGACTTTTGAATAAGAGTTCGTAAATATTTGGACGTCTAGGCGTATTTAAAAGAAGAAGCAAAATTAAATGAATTCTCCCGCGATTTGCAGTACATTATGGTACTTAAAAATACATATTTGATTAAATTGAATATAGAGCAGAACACGCGCAATGAAATAGTCTTCAAATGAATGCATGAGAAAAGCATTTTCTTGTAAGAAAAGGAAAAATTAAAAAGCAATGTTACCAAGCGTTGCATACAATGGCAGTAGCATACGGAAATGTATTAAGCAAAACATATATGTACGTATGAATTGAAATGAATGCATTATTTAAAATATTCTGTAAAACAGAAAGTTAATTTTTAAAAATATTGTTTGCTAAATAACATCGTATTAATATTGACCACATAACGTTAACATTAAGCAATACTGCTCATAAGGATGAAACTTTAAGAAACTCGCAATTCATTATTTAATAAATATGCTGCTAATATTTTTTTAACCATTTCAGAAACAGTATTACACTAATTTTTCCGAGTATGTATATCTCAGAAAAACAACGTAGGTATGATGGAAGTAATGGAGTAAACTATAATATCCTTCTTTTTGTGTAGTGCAAATTCTAGATGCATCTTTTATTAAATAAACAAAAACACCAATTCATTTTTAAGTGGTGACAAGTCAAGCCAAAAGCAAGTGGCCGCCACCAGTTAATAGCATAATACAAATTTCTATGCTTCTTAGTGTTATATAAAAATTTCTGTAAATTAAGAAACTCTTATTTAAAATATGTAGTTTCGTTAACCAGAGTACCATTATAACTAAATTTTGTTCTAATAGGTCATAGTATATCATAGAAAGTGCCACAATATATCATAGCTGGGCGTAATGATATATTATGGCACTTTCCCTATACGATAAACTTGATTTTTCAAAAACTAGACTCTAATGCGACCACGCACATGCGCAGACGAATTCCACCAAGTGAATCTTAGATAATCAGTCTTAGATAAACGTTCAAAATATGTGTCCCAAAGCCCTTCCAAGATTTAATTGTGCAACGATTAATACAATTACAAATTCTTCTGCGTTTGATATAGTTAATCAAGAATGTCTAATAAAAATTAATAAACATAATTTTTCAAGTCTTAGCTTGTGTGATACAATTGTAAGAGTGGAAATTACCAACCAGTCAATGGTTTATAGGAATACTAGCAGGATGCGCACGGCGTTGCCCTTGGTATCAGGACTTCGACAAAAATGGGGGGGGGGGTTTCCCACAATGACACAAAAATGTTTTGGAAACAAAATCAAAACAAAAGATACACATTATTGATTTTCCCGCTTATTTTTCCTCTCGACAATGCGAATGTAATGGCGTCACCGGAAGGAATCTGATTGTCGAAATGCATGCTGGGATTGAAAGCATATAAGGTCACTTCCTGCGATGCAGCAACAATGCATTCTGGGATCGTACGGAGAAACTTTCGCTGTCAAATCTCGCTAGTAAAAAAACTGTTTGAACTGATCAGGGAAAAATTAATTTTAAAAAATGGAATAAGGTATTTTAACCATTCTTGTTTTAAATCCGACAGAGACGTTCCAGTTATAAGCTGAAAAAAATAAAAATTATAGAGTTGTTAGAACGCCAGATGCGAGAATTTGAAGAAATCCTTATCAAAAATTACCATAAAAGTGGCTATTATATAAAGATTTCTCAAAATTCAGTAAATTATATTGGAAATTCAAAACAAACTTCATTTGAACGAAAATTGTTTTTTCTATCCGATGGTGCATTGATTGTCTTTCAACGGTCATTAGAAAAGATACTACAGCCATAAACGTGCCAGAAATGACCCAAAATAACGCAAAACATTTTATAAAAAATTTTCTAGATTAAATTTTAAAATTCTGGCTTCGAGGTGTATTGAGTCACCATTACGTCTACCTGTGTGCCGAATTTCATGGCTGTAAGTGCGATAGAGAGACTCGTCTGGACATTTTCCGACGCTGTGGTCACAACCTACTCGGAGAGTGTAAAGCACTGATCGGCGGCGGAGCAAATTTCGGTTACATGTAAACCGAAATTTACTCTGTTCATACTTCACAGCTTTAAATTAGATATACCGCGTTAGTTTTACGTCCTTTTATGCGGTAAAGTCATATTGAAACGATGAAAACAATATCAATTACCTTATGAGTTCAGTGTTCAATTTATTGAAAAAAACTCTGATACTTCATTTATTGAATAAAAACAGAAATGTAAATCTTTGTTAGTCCTTTTTAATGATTTTTTCAGATGTAAAGATACTTTTCGAACATCCTGTGTGTTCAGATATTACAGTGTTTAAAACTACTCAAAATTCATAAATTTTTTTCTAAAGTATTTGCTTGGTTCAGTGAAACTGCTAAGTATTGAACTTTTTCGTAAGCACAATTATTAAGAATAAAATGCTTCTGCAAAATAATAATAATAATAATTCTGCTTATTTAAAATTTTTCAGACGCGAGTTCTTTATTAATTTATTTCCATGAAGTGATTTTCAATATTATTTTACTCGTTACAAAATTATTAAAGAAAAGATGTGAGATAAAAATTTACCCGCAAAAAACGAAAAAAAAAAGAAGAAAAAGACCATAACCGATTTACATGCTTTTCTTTTACTTTTATAATTAAATTTTTATATAGTTTGAACACGTCTAAAAGACATGACTTTGTATGCATTTAATAAAAACACCAGTTTTTATTTTGTGGAATACCAAACGGTTAAAATTGTTTACGTTAGATTTTTTTCATAAACTATCATTTCGAGTTAGACGCATTCTTTTCGAAATTCGGTAATGGATACCATTAAGTCGTTTGGGAAAAACAGAAAAAATGCGTTCTTGATAAAGCAATTTAACAAGACAAGAAAGTTTTTTCTTGCATTTTTTAAATCGAAAAAAATGCGTAAAATGCTTGGTGCCGCATTCATTTAAATCCAAGAAATAAACTGCCGTCATTCTTAATTTTACTTGTGTGATAATCTCGAGTCTTTTTACTTTTAATTAAGAATACAGGAAGAAATGTTGGTTTATTAATGTAGCATATTTGTAAAATCAAGCACTGCAAAATGAATATGTCATTGTTCCTGTTTTTAATGGAGCTTTTGATTTAACACATTTTGTTTCTGTTAACAAATTATGATTTTACGATAAAATAATTTCATAATTTAATTCCATCCCGCATTTCAAAGCAATTATTTTATGGTTTACGAATAATAATAATTGGTTTCATACTCTCAGTGGCTGTTAAACAAAATGAAATGAATTTAGGGTTGTAATTAAAATTTTAAGATAAAATATCTATATTGACACATTTTTATTTCCTGCTTATAACATTTAATCAAAATAATTAATAATTGGAATATGATATATTTTTTAAACGTTGAAAAAATAGTTAATTAATTTTGTTTTGCTTATGTGTTTAAGTACGCCTATCATTACTTGTTTTTTAATGGTACTTATATTTTTTTTCTACTATTCCGTGCTTGTTATTGTATACTGATATTTCCTTCTAAATTTTAAATTAGGCATGTGCAAGAAAACGCCCATTATTAAAAAGATTTATTTCATATCCTGCAGACTCCAATTATGAATAAAATTTGCATATAATAGGTAAAATAATGTGAAAGACATTTAAAAATGGCCTGTTGATAAAAACGTCTAAATAAAGATCTTTTTATGGTTTATAAAAATATCTTGATGTAGAAATATTTATCAATTTATTGTTGGCATTGCAATACAGTTTTATGATAATTATGACGGAGAGTTTTATTTATAAAGGGAAATCGCAGGAAAAATTTGTCGTCTTACAAGAATAATTGAAAATAAAGAAAAAAAAAATTGCATGGAAATCAAACTGGTATTACTGAAAAGCTATTTTTCATTTTTAAAGTGGTCTAAAAATGATTTTTGTGTGAAATATGCTCAAAATGATTGAGGGAAAATTTTAACCATCAGAAGATTAATTAGAAATCATATTAAAAAGTTGAAATTCTCTTTCTTAGTAATAGCTCTTTCCTTCTACTCAAGAATCAAATACATGTCCAATTTGGTAACTCGGTCCAATGGAAAGCTGCATTCTGTGGGCAACGATTTTCTCATTAAACGATTTGCAGATAGAATGCTATGGTGTTAAAGAAAATTTGCATTCTGGGTGTAAAACTGTATTCTTTTGAAGCCAATGTATGCTTTTCCAATAAGAATCAGGCCGAGTTGTCCTGCTAACAGAATATCGGCGTCAGGATAAGAGGATTTCCTTCAATCGAATGCCGAATTTTCGACATTCGCACCTTTGTTACAAATCTGTAAAACAGTTTTCCCTGTAATGTTAATCTTGTAGTTAGAAAGAGAGCTTGACAGAGACTCTTAATGGCTGCAAGGACCTACACGACAAACTTGGCGAGCATTTGGATACTTGGTGATAAAATGAAGGTTCTCGAAAATGAGAGAATCATCACCCTGTATTAGTTAGGAACAGAGAAGAACTAATAAACTGAACTACTAAACTGGACTAATAAACTTAAGAACTGTTAGGAAGAGAGACCTCCCCTTTCTTCTGGAGAATTTTGTACCCTTTTGGAGACAAGCGAACATCAAGTTGTAGCTGTATGGGAAGGAAGGACTATTTAATAAACTCTGTTCTAAATTTTAGTGACATTATCAGAGAAAAATTTATATTTAATGCATTTTCATGTCATTTTTTGAAAAATTTCAATCTTTTTTAAATTTCATATAAAAATGCCTCCAAGCTATGAAATGCAGTAATTATATAAATTAACCGACAATTTTATGACAGCGTCATATTACTTATTTTATAGAATGCATTAACGTTCTTCATGTACTTTTTGGATCGCACTAATTTTAAACATTATTATACAAAAATTATAATACGATGTCGATTTCTTAACATACTCAATTCTTCTCTCTATCAACTTCTCTCTGGCCGCCAAATTTTTAGTTCTTCTGCATGATTGTTTAAGTAACAATATCTGCATAGGCACTGGTAATTAAGGATTGACCTCGCAAAGGAAACATCGCTGATATTTCATATTTTTATTGATATGTTTTTCGACATCGTATAAGATTCCAATCAAATATATGAAATAATTTATGATTTTTATATTTAATCTATTTTTAGCAATCGTGCAGAACGCTTTATTTCGTTAAACTTACATAAAATGAAGAAAATATCCAAAATTTCATTTTCAGAAAGTTATTTAATCTATGCATTTTACGATCATTATTACAACCGACTTCCTTCCACTAAGTATATAGGCAAAAAATAAGATACTGTCCTTTAAAATAACAATTATTCAGAAACGCGTAATATATTTAAGATTTCCCGAAATGGGAAGATTCATTTACAATTTCTATTCAGATCGCTTCGTGAATTTGTATTGAAAAGAGAGATTAAAAGCTCTAATCTTTGAATGATTCATGAATGAGAATTCAAATAATTCTTTTCGCTTGGAAATAACTTCTCCAATGCACGTATGATGAATAAGAAATATAAAAATACAAACACAATAACTTAAATTCAGTTTTATAATAATTATAGTATTTTGAACACAAATAAAGTTTCACGTCACTTTCCGGTATATTTAGTTGTGATTTCAAATAAATAATCTCATTATAGATGAGACAAATGTAACATAAAAGCTGCTTCAAAGGGAATGCATTTTAACAGAGAAAACATTTGTGAATAACTTTGAAAACATAGAAATGAAAAAAATATGTAATTGTCTGCAAGGAAGAAAAATATAATGAGAGGAAAGATACCAGCCATTTTTCTCCAGAGTTCTCATGAAAACATCAAAATTTCACAAAGTGATTTTGATTTTCGAACTGCTTTGATCTTTTGAAATTCACTTCTTCCAGCGAAATAAAACTTCTTGCGTATAACAGCAACTTTTTTGTTCCTATTCTACTCCCCGAAAACTTTACTGCTTCGCAAACAACATCAAATGTTATCTTTTTGTTCCTGCAGACGAGCCAAATTTCAACAGAAAGCGTATCTCCTAATAACAATGAATCCGTGACGAACGGCTATGGAAGAAGAACTCTGGAATCTCCGATCTTCAGTAATCTTTTCCTCTGTGAAGACTTACAAGTAAAGGCAATAAAAAAAAGTGGGGAAGAACTTCGAATACCTTCGAGATGGTAAGACAGAATAAACCGGAAGCGAAGGAAAGGGCCAGAAATGCTAAAAGCAAGGAGAAAGGAAATAAAATCCGGGCCTAACGAGATTTTTCCGAATGGTAGAGTTCGGGTTTCTGCAAAATGTCATTCAAAGGAACGTGTTCCCTTTGGAAATTTAAGGCTACGTGGATTGTTCCTTTGAGAACGGAGATGTGAATCGTGGGCAGTCTTTTATTGCTTCTTAGACATCGGGACTTCTGAAAATAGGCATTCTTCCCTTGGAGTAACTGAAGATGGCGTTTAATTTGATGCTATTCGAAGATCTGTGGATATGTTAGGAGAAAATGAGTTTCCTAGGCTACCTTAGATTGGAATTCTTTGGTCTAGGTCAAAATATAGCGAAGGAAATGGTTATATACATTATGACATGGACGCAGATATTTTTCCATGAAGTAACTGAGAATAGTGTTTAATTTGATGCTATTCCAAGGTCTTTGATATAAAAGGAGCATATGAGTTTCTTAGGCAGCTTTGGTTGGAATTCTTTGCTCTGTATCACAATAATCACTGAATGCGAAAGAAGGAAAATTAATTTCTTAGGCCACTTACAGATTGGAACTTTATGTATGTATTAATGTATGTCACAAGAAACGGCTTTATGCCATAGAAGTTTTTCCAAGATTCACAAAGATGATTTAATTTATTGTCATTCAAAGTTATTCGCTAATAAGTTTCTGGGAATACTTATATCGAAGTTTTTGTTTGAATCAAAAATATATCATTGGGAAGAAATAAGATGTGGTATGATATAAAAGAACTAAACTAAAACTAGATAACCTAAACTTAAAGTAAATCTTACAGGGAAATGCGAATCGTGGGCAGTATTTTATTCAATCGTAGACATAGAGACTTCTGGAAATAGGCATTCTTCTTAGAGTAACTGGATATTGCGTTTAATTTTATGCTATTCAAAGATATTAGGATATTTTAGAAGAAAATGAGTTTCCTAGGGTATGAGATTGAAATTCTATAGTCAGGATTAAAATATATCATAGGAAATGGTTAGATACGTTATTATATGAAAGTAGATATTTTTCCATGAAGTAGCTAAAAATAGTGTTTAATATGATGCTGTTGAAAGAACTTCAGATTTCAAAGAAGTGCAGGCTACTTTTCTATGCTTTAATTAGATCGGAATTCTTTGCTCTGTATCCTGATATAGAGCAGAAAATAGTTAGGTAAGTTATGATACGTTAATAACTGAAAATATAGTTTAATTTGATACTATTCAAAGATCATTGAATGCGAAAGTAGGAAAATTAATTTCTTAAGTAAGCTATAGATTAGAATTTTATGCATGTATCAATTTATGTATCACACGAAACGTCTTTATGACATAGAAGTTTTCTACTTGATGGATATTAACGTTGACTAGAAATTAAGACGTTTTAAATCCAGCATTCATTTTTATTTCTTACATAAATATTATAGAAAGAAGTTAAGGATTCGTTGTATAAATCAAAATGTAATTAATTGCCTTTTCCCAAGCAAAATTACTTTGCGTATTATTACGTGCTTCTACTCAACATTTAACGAATCATAAAGCTCAAAATGAGAAGTTACTTTAATACTAAAATATATGAATAAATCTGAATGATTAGAATGGAAAAAATATTTTTAAAAAATTCTTAATTTCGCCCTTCCTCTGTCAGCCTGGGACCAATTGCCTTTAATGCGCCGCTGTGCTTTGACGCGGGAATTGTTAAAATGCAAGTTCCAGAATCACCCGTCAGTATTATTCTTTTTTTATTTCACTCTGTTTCTATTCAGTCATTTGCAAAGATATTTGAAATTGAGCTCTTTTCTATGCTGAGTACGAGTTACGTACTAAGCGTACGAGGAATGTTTAGTACGTTTATGTACTTTGTTCTTAGCTACGATGACTATGGAAAAGATGATGTTCTTTACGATACGCCAAACATTTCGGAAAACGTTAACTTTTCTACAGAAAATTTTTAGATTAATAAAGAAATTAATTTCAGAAGATCGAGGTCATTTGAAAATCGTTTGTGACATCGTGAAGTGCTCGCGAGAACCCGCCGGCAAAACAATTCCGTTTCTATTTTTCACTCAAATTTTATTTCCCTTATCAATATTTTTATTGAACTATTGTATTCGTTGTATAAAGAATTAATATTTTCCCTTGATGTTCTCAGAATTCATGTAATAGTTTAATATTTCATTGACTGCAAATCAGAGCACCGTAAGACGTATACATTTAGAAATACTTTTAATTCGCATTGTACCCATTGAATAAAGATTTTCTTAGGAAATCTTTAATACCGAGGAACAAAAACTCATATTCCATTACTCTCTAATTTTATTACTTTTTAACTAGAGTTTTTGAGCAAAAATTACATTTTTATATACTTTTCAAATGAATTTATTGAATAGATTTTTATCAAATAAATTTTCCACGTGCAAAGTATTGAAATGAAATAAATAGATGGTAGAATTTAGCATTTCAAGCGTTTTATAGAAGCTCCTTCAATAACTTTAACTCATAAATCATTTCGAAAAATCTACCTATATCGAAACATCTGTGTCTACACAAAAGAAGTAACTACCAGTCTTGATCAGGGAAGTTCACCCGAGTCGAGTAATGTTGCATTTCATTAAAATCGAATAGAGATAGAATGGATATTTTAAAGGTTTGGGGAAAATACTCAATGGAATGCGCTATTGCCACAAAATTTCTCAGCTCAGCAAAGCAAAGGTTGTTTCGAACCATTAGAAAATTCTGACCTCGAAATTAAAAAGCTTTAAGAAGAATTGTTTTGACTACATTCTGGTCCTAGTCTTCAAACTAAAGAAGTGGGTAAAAGAGAATTAGAACCAAATATAAATTAAATATTAAATCGCTCCTTTTAGTAAAATGATTTATCACAAAGATGCGATTAAATATCTAATTGCTGTCTGACCTTAAACGTATACTCAAGTAAAACTTAATAATATCTATATTTCTTTTACTTCAATAAACTTATTCAAATTTAGTCAAACAACTTTCATTCGTTGTGGTTGATCACCTGATAAAAAAGTTTAGTTTTGAATTTTCATGTCGTTTTCATGAAAAATATATTTTCTTGAGTAATTTAATTGCGCATATAATATAATTTATATGCAATTTATTATTTCATAAACATTCAGCTTGGTACTAATATTAAAATTAAAGTAGAAATTATAACTGCTTTTAAGTATTAAAAATTATTGTTTCGTTTTCCCTTAAAATAATTTAATACAATAAGAAATGAATTAAATTTTACTCAACAAAACCTTTCCAAAAAGCTTGAAAACAGAGAAATATGCAGTTTTGTCTGTCAAGAAAACGTAACGTATTCAATTTATAACTTTTGGTTTCTAACTATTAATAAAAATTATTGTTTCCTTTGCTCTTATAAATTAAAAATAATCTAATATATTATGAAATGAATTAAATTTTTCAAAACGAAACTATCGCAAAGTCCTGAAAACAGCAATTTCGTCCGTCAAAACAACATAAAATATTCAATTTTTAATATTCCATAACACATAAGAACCTTTCATTTTCTAAAAGTTTAATATAATGAGAATAAAACTCAACGGCACCTTTTTCATTAAAATGCATGAACCTCAATTAATATTCATTGAAATTTTCAATGGAAAACTTCGCTACCACTTTCATATTGAAAATAATAATAGTTTATATCACTTAAAAGTAAAATGAAATTTTTTCCTTCCTTTATTATTTTCCTAGACTAAACTTCCCTTGAAGCAATATTCAATAAGTATTCAAATCTTCAAAATATAATCTGCATATAATCATTTTTTCACTAGATCCTATTCTTTTCATCTCTTAATAAATGGACGGATTTTAATTTTTCGTTTGGAAAATGCTTTTCTGTGTCACATAAGACGATTAATATTTAAAAGACACGATGGAAGGATGGTTTTTTTCCCAATCTGGATAATGGTAAGAATTTAAAACGGTATTATTTTCTGAATTTGCTACTCGTGAAGTGGATGGAAAGAGGAAGGAGTAACAAAACTTAATTGCGATAAAATTTTTTAAATTCCCGTTTCAGCACAAACTTGGAATTTGCTTATTTGTATTATTTCAAAATAGGCTAATGGGTTCTTCCATAATAAGAATGATTTATTTCAACAAGTGAAAAATGAGAAATTTATTATTCCATTTATTTAAAATTATTCTTCATCCCCCCATTCCCTTCGCGAATAAATGAAAAAATTTATTTCTTTAGGTAATAATTAGGTAAGTGATTATTTAAAAAAAATATTATCGTTTCACTTCAGTCCTTACTTGTTTATTATCATTTTTACCTAATAATTAGATAGTATATTTTGGCAGTAGGTTTGGAAAAATAGCTGTTCGTAGAAGATGCTTTCGATGAATTTCGTTTAAATACTTTTTGCATTTCGAATATATTAAATTTCCTCTTTTATACTACTGATATTTTTATTTTGAGATCTCAAATATTTAAAATCATTAAGCAGAGAATTTTATCAATATTTTTTGGTCTGTTACTGTTACCAATGTAAATTTCAAATTGTGAATTTAGTCTAAATTTGAATTTCAAGGTAAGAAGAACAATTTTCAAGATTCACAAGGGAAATATTTCAGTTCTATATCTCAACCAAAGTCATCGCTATTTGAAGATGCATTTATCTGTAGCAGAAAAGATACATGTGGTTTATATTATTAATAAACATATATATGTTTTGGAAATGATTGAATCAATTACTTTGACGCCATAGTCATACTACAAACGTAACTGCGCATATCATCCTAACATCTAAACTTTATCTTAACGCTGCACATTGATGTCACTTTCTTCTTTCTTCCACTAGGATTAACCCTTGAACCGGCTGGAACGTAGAAAGTCGCTCTCTAATGACTATTCTAAAACCGGCTCCGTCGCAGAAAGTCGTTCTTCGATTATTACTCTTAAACCGGCTCCAGCGTAGAAAGTTGCTCTCTGTTTATTACCCGATAACCGGCTCCGAAACATTTGCGTTCACCATTTAGCTACAGATGGGCCGTTTTCAAAGCATTCAGCTGAAATATTTTTGCCGTTCAAAGGGTTAACAATAGATACTAAAATTAAATTTACGTGGCGCATTTGACATATATCGCTTGAGCATAAATTTATTACATTATAAATTCAGTTAGAAGCATAATTTGAACGTACATCATCGGCTTAACGCTTAGAATTTATTTATGACATTTCGGAAACGAAATAAATAAATTCCATAATCATTGTTACATATATGCCATATTTTTTTTGAAGTTTGCAGAAACTTTTTGATTAAATATAGGGATATGAAATGCCGTTTCACATTAATTTGTTATTTGTAAGAAAATAACCGTATCAAACAAAACAAAGTACTTCTGAAGTTAGCATATTTGAGATTAATTTTGCCGTTAAGATTAAAATCACTGGACTGATTTCTTAATGATTTTAAATACAAAAGAATCAAAAATCATACAAACGAACGTTTAAAAATTCTGAAGTGATGTTTCTTTTTAGCATAAAATGGAACGCAATCTAATATACAATATTTATTTTTATGTACTCTTTTTTATTAGAATTATAGCAGATAAGTGGGAGAAGCGATAATAATTAAGCAATAGAAGATAAGTATAAAGATAGAAATTTACCAAATCGAGAATCATCATTTCTCAAATCGTCTGCGCTATATTATTTTTTTCTTTGAAAAAATAAAAACTAAAATATATTTCCACTAAGATAAACTTTCTAATGAGCGTAACAAAGAACTTTTTGCTTAATAGAAGCAAAGGGTAATAGTCTCTGAAATTAACAAAACAAAAGTGTTTATCTTTAAGATTTATTACAGAACTTAATGCCTCTTTTCTGAATGATTAAATAGAGGAACTTCAAATCCCAGGATTAAAATGTGTCCTTAAAGGACATAAATTTCCTCTTGCTACACAAAAAAGTTAATGAGAGTATTCTATCAAAAGTGAAAAAAAATATCGAAAGGTTTTATTTTGTTCTATTCCGTTCCAATGTTCGAAAAATTTCCAAGATTGGATTTTACACAGCTTAATGCTAATAGATTATAACCGCTTTCAAAACAAGTAGCATTTTCTAATGATAAATTACCCAATTATGAATATACAGTTAGGCGGATCAAAAATGTGTTGGAAATTCTGTAATGCGTAATAAATTGCTTGTTCTGTAAGTTAAACAAAGCGAGATTCATTTAGTGAAGCTCTTTTCTCATCTCAATCTGGATATTCTGAGTTTAATATTAGGCACCAAACCTTTGTAAACAAGACGGAAAGTTGTTATTGATGTAATTTATCTTAGGGTCCTTAAACTCTTGCTCCATGTACTAAGCACACACCAAGTTTTAATTAAAAATATAGCCGTGTAATAAATGATTATAATTAAAAGTGGCATTATTAATGAATCATGAATAACAAATCTAAATTTCATTTCCTGTACTTGATATGTGTCAGTTAAATAATGAAATTCATTTTATGTAATGCAATGTGATTTATAGTTTGGTCCAAATTTTAAGAATTAAACACGAAGATCAAATTCATATAATAACGTACGAAAACCATTACGTTGGTATGGTAATGCATTAACAGTTCGAAAAAACTGTGAATTGCATTCTTCTCCATGAAGTTTCATAGTTTGAAATTGCATGATATCAAATTAAAGGTACTAAAATACTATAAATTTTTCCATTATAACCGTACTGGTAGCATAATACAACTCTATATTTAAGAAAGGTGATTTAATTCATTCATGCATTTTGGAAATATTATTAACATAGAAATAAATATTTTAAAATATCATTCATAAAATTCTGATAATTTATTTATTAATGTATTTTGGGAATATTATTTATTGATTATGACTATTAATTTTTGTTTTCAATGGTTAGATGTGAAACAAAATTTTTAAAATTGTAAATAAAACGATGCTAATAGATTTAAAGATGTTTTGTTATACGTTTTAGAAATTAGTATTATAGGTTGAAGAATTAAGATTTAATAAAAGAAATATTTGCTTCAAATGATCATTTTTCTTTGAAAGAGAATATCACAGGCAACATAATTATAAACCCAAAGAAGTGAAATTTACACGATGTTACTGAACTACTTCGACGAATTCTCTTAATGTCCTAACTGGAATTGTTCCATTCCATTTAACTGCTAAATCTATTTATATCAAACTGGGCCGCTCGTTCCAAAGATTTTCAAGAAATTTCCAGTATTAAAGAATTTGATGCTAATATAAATAACATTGAAATCCCTATTGATCTAAGAGTGATCAGTCTAAATCCAATTTCCACGAGCAATCAATCTAAAGTATGCACGGATGGATAATGATGTTGGATTCGCCGTGTGTATACTCAAAGATAATATCTCTTTTCAAATGTTTCAAATTAAAACATTTTAATTCAGTTTTCCAGTCCGAGATTGCGGCAATTAACTTCGCTGCAGGCTGAGCATTGAAAAATAATACTAAAATCAATATTTTTACTGATAGTCAATCATCTATTGAAACTCTGAAGAGCGCTAGGCCAAGGTCTCAATTTATCAATAAAATAAGAAATAATATTCATTTGCCTGGGATGGTTGATGGACGCATGCCGGAAACTCGGATAATGAGATCGCTGACCATTACGCCAAAATAGCGACCAATTCAGGTGATGGAATGGATATTCCGACTCGCTAACCTTATGTTAAATTCAAAATTAAAAGAAATATCATAGAAGAATGGGGGGAAAATATTGGCTTAATGATGACTCCGAATCAGAGAGACGTATTAGAGGGTTTGTTAAACATGTGGATGCAGAAATTTTAAAATAAATTTTTAATATATCTCCTAACTGGGCATGGACCATTTCCTTATTATCTTAATCGTTTCAAAATACTTAATTCTCCACTTTGTATCTGTAGGAAAATAGGGGATGCATATCACTATATTTTTGATTGCATCCACACAGAAAGGTACCATTTTAAAAAAAAATCAAATAATTTTAAAAGAGAGTGGTTTAAATCTTTACTCTTTAACAAAAATGCAATTTTTAAAATTCGAGAGATATTCCGTATAAGTTATAACATTCGCAATACACTTCCCCAAGTGTATCATGGGCATACCTGACTTTGTTTCGTTTTAATCTTCTAAATTGTGTTACAGAATTAGGGTTTTTTGTGTCGGAAATTGTATTCTGTAACTGTAATCGAATATATTAATCAAACCATTTATAACGTTTTGTAAATTTATTTTGAGATAGAGTTCTCTAGCGATGTGAACAGATAAGGCGCCATCGCACACGCAACGGTATATCGTCTTTGGCGCTTTTCACAAGTGTTATGAACGACGATATATCGTCCTTAGGCAATAAAAGGTTTAATCAGCAGTGTGGAGAAAGGATTTAACACCAACAAATCGAAACGTACACAGCATGTAGAAAACATACGTTATTTTATAGACGCCCACTGATAACTGTATAAAAGGGACGAACATCACAGAATAAACCATTGATGTAAAGAATCACACTTAAAAGTTTGGCTCAAAAAACACTAAATAAGAAAAATTGGAAGTTTTTTTTATATCCCCGACGAAACAATTTCTGGATTCGTTCCCTTCTTGAAACTACTGATTCAATTATTTAGTGGTGCAGCCTATGTGCCTACTACCTCGTATCCAGCAACTAAATCTTCTGGAACCACATGTGCACCCTTAAGGAAAAGAGATTTTAATTAAGACCTAATAAGGTACAGCGATGTACATTACTTGAATGAAATCGATTAGCATTCTTGCAAACAATGAGCGGAAATACCAAGTAATGACAAAGGGGACTTGGAATGTTCTTTGCTTGGGATGGATCGTAGGACTGAGTACACAGTCGATCCAATCACTTCAGTACCAGGGAAAAGAAGGTGCTTTAGTTTTCAGAAAAGAAACAAAGCAAAGATGGAAAATAGGAGAGAGGATTGAAGATAAAGTATAAAGGCCGTCGAGTTTAAGAATTTCTTAAGAAAATTAACTAATTATTGCAATAGCAGGTCTATTAACTAATTATTTGTAAGTGAAAGTTAATGCTTTTGTAAGTTTGGTATGAACATAGTAGAATTGTAACGATTTCTTGCACTATTTTAGAATCGTTTCATGATTTTTTTAACAAGAGGAATTTAAACGAGTTATTTAGTACTCAATTCTTTCATACACAAATAGGTAAATTTATTGAAATTTGATCAGTAAATTGATTCTTTCAACATATTCAACCTTCAGGAAGTGTTTAATATTATATTTTTCCCTTAGTTATGTTAAATATAGAGTACTGGGACTTTAGATTTAAAATATTTAAATCTACATCACCTATAACTCAGTTAGAAATCAAAAAGCAATGAATTAATAAAATCTCGTTCTGTCTACAAAATCAACGATCAATTACGCTAACCCAGAAAACTGAGGTTCTTTTTTTAGCTAGCGCAATCATTGTATAAACAAGCTATAGCCAGTTGTGAATGTTTTACCTCGACTTTAGAAATAATATTCAGTAATTTCTTTATGATGAACCTGGTAAGAGCCTTCAATATCAACCTAAAGGCAAAAAGATGATGATTACTTTCAGTATAAGATACAGGCAGAGCAGCAGTTGAAAGCAGCAGATTATCGGACATGATTAGTGTATACTTCCCAAATCCATGAATAGGCAAAACCTGATGATTTAATTAACAATCTTAATAAAGGTGACAATGTCCACTTTAATAACAAGGTTAAACAAAATTTATCAATATATATGCGATTTGGGGCCAGAAAAACATAAAAATACTCCATCAGCATAAATTGAAACACCGTAAATTTAACAGTTTTGTGCGGTACCATTGCAAAAATGGTTCTTAAGCTTCATTTCTTTGAGGATGGAGTACAACACACAATGACTGTCACAAAGACTACAAAACTAAACGAAATGACTCCCATGATGTATATTTATTGTTTATAAAACAATAAATACGAAGAGTTTTTAACATGTGAAAGCGTTATTCTATTTTCTTAAAATGATTTGTGGACTTTTACATCACTTTTCATAGTTAACTCCGACGTAAATATAATTGTATATTTTTTACCCACTTACAATATAATTGTAAATTGTTCGAAAGCGTTGTTTAACTTTACTTAACCCCGTTCAGTTTCTGTATCGATTCGTTTAAAGCTGAACTCGAGGTCGAATATTAAAATTCGGACTATTTCGCAAAGTTTCATTTTAGTGAAAGGCAATTTAAGTTGATAGCCTTATTTTAATGTCATTTTCATGTTTGCAATTTATTTATATGTAGGATATATATATTAGGTATTAGTTTCAAACATCAACATTTGCTATTCTACCGATTTTGAAGTTGTGAGAATTTACCTCTTGCATTTGTCAAGGCTAAACAGATTTTGACCTTTAGATCCTTGAAATGCGTATTACATTATCCATCAGTAATGCAGATACTCATAATTTACAGGGCATTATCAAATTGTGTTGTCAATGGTTACAGTTTCCTTCCAAGGAAAATACATTACGAAAATAAATTTAACCCCACCATTTTTTCATTTATTTCAGTGGAGTCAATTCCATTTTGGAATCCATCGTGCATCTTGCAGAAGGAACAAGGATGCGATTTCACATCACAGCTTGAAGCAAAATATAGTTCAATATAAGTTGACATGCGCAGTTGGTTTATCATGTTACAGTGACGTCACTTGAATTAGGTGCATTAGGTTATGATATTAGCAAAGCGATCACGTACTTAGAATTACATTACGTTTTGTACGTATTGTTTCTTACGAGTGTAAAATATATCTTCATCGGTATCATATCGATATTAAAAACGGTATCAATATGCCTCCCC
>BGPR01009313.1:13261-58174 GCA_013235015.1 Araneus ventricosus | reverse complement strand
CTGCACACATCAACCGTTGACTTTCTGCATAAAGGTGTCCCTCCTCACCGCCCAGCACAGCTGTGTTGGTAGCGTAAAGTGGTTTCCACGTTTACCGGACCTTTCCCCATCGGATTTCTCTTTGTACAACCACCTTACAGATTATGAGTATGAGATCCCTTTGACGACGTATAACTTATGCTTGTGTCAGTGTGTCACCCGATATATTGTAAAATACGCAGGGGGAGATTCAATCTAGACTCCAGATGTGCATTGCGTCTACGTAGAGCAAATTGAGCAAATTGAACAAATTCGGTAACTGTGCAAAGTGGCAACTAGTTATCTACTTCTGAAATGTTTTGAGACGTCACAGTGTTGGAGATGGCGAAGAAACAAACTAGTATTGTTTTCGAGTTCTATTTCGATTTAACTGAAGTGAAGATGAATTGACCGATTGTTATCAGTAATCCGTAAAACAAGTTCATATTAAAAGTTCAAACTAAATATATTTGAACATTTATGAAAAGGCACGAGTTGAAATAATGATACAGCCAAGTATTTATTCAGTTCATACTTTGAAGTCTTTCTATCAAACAAGTACATAAGATTTAAGAAATAATTGACCAAAGAAGCAACCACAAAAAAGTGGTTTCAATTTCATTAAACTAATGATTTACTAAGGAAGGGAAAACAATATCCATCAAAACTCAATATCAATGGCTCTGAAAATTTTGATGAATTCTACTGAAGATATCTACTTAATGGTTAAAAAAGAATCGATAGTAAAATTTGAGATTGGTCCATTAGTTTAGAAAAGGAATAAAAGAGCTGTAGACTTCAAAAGGCATAGTTTCAATGAAAACGTTACCGATTAAACGATTTTGTGGCCCTTGAGTATGGTAACAAAGAAACTTCTCTCATTTACTTATAATTCTCTTATCTTTGTATAAAAAGATATGCCCAAATCAGTCATGTTTTCTCGAAACGAAACATAACGGTCTTATTTAAACTGCGATTGGTATCATTTCAAAATGTATAGGTTCTTGGAGATCCCATATTTTATTGCATTTTAAAATTAAAAGATAAATTTGAAAATTATAAAAAAAAAACGGCTCTGATCCATACATGACACCATGATACATTTGTGAAAGCACCGAAAAGTTGAATTAATCTCATTTCTTTCTCTTTAATGCATTTTTTTTAGTTCAACTGGGAGGTCTAATCCAAACTGAAACACTTAAGATTTCGGCTTCGTGGCCAGACGTTTCCAGGTTCGAAACCTGAACTGAAATATTTTTCTGAATTTCCGCCATGTATATCAAACGTTCTCCCGCTAGTGTGGTGCGGAAGTTTGGAGAGGGGGTGTTAGCTCACGTTATCTGATCGCGATTCATAATTACGAGGTCTGTCACAACTTAACCCAAGGGACACTAATATAATTAAACTAATTGAATCTGAATCAGTAAAATTCTAATTCGATTCATTTTCGATTATTCAGTATCCCTTCAGTCTAAACTAAGTTCTCTTGTTCAACGAACAAACTCATTTACACATGATTTATTCCTTCGTCCAATTACTATAGATATAAAAAAATCATGTCATAAAAAAGATTACGTTGGACATATTAAATAATATCGCAATTATTTTACATAGGGAAAGAAATTCCACTAAACTAGGTAAAAAAAGTTCCCCAACTATGAAAAATGACTTTCGTGAAATCACGAGATGAAGTGCATGAATTAATAAACGCAGAATGGAGCAGATTTCGTTTGCTTTCCAAAATCGATATCATCAAAAGTACTCTCGCGCTTCTCTGATTCTTGGACAAGGTTCAGAGGCCGTCACTTTCATTTCAACATCCCAGAAAGGAAGCATGAAGTTTGATTTCATACCTCGCGAAATCGGTAAGAAACGCATTTATTTATCATGATTTTCATTCGGATTCCAAGCCTTTCTTATAATTATGATAATTCAATACCTCAATAGTAATAAGCGTGCATATAAATACAATAATACTATTTTTTTATTCCTTAATAATGAAAGCATATGATGTGTGCTGTTAAATCCGAAATTGGTAATACCTCAAATGGAAGGAAAATACAATTTCAAGTTATTGTGGAAAATTCGTGTTAAAGTTTTATTTATTCAAATTTTAAATAAAATTCGAGAGTATTTATTCAGTTCTTTTTCAAGTAACTTCACAAAAAAATAACCTTATGATTGGATTTTCACATCAGTTACAGAATTATTTGTTCTGCGGTAGCAGTTTAATTTTTATATTTCAAATTTACCCAAACTTAAACAAGTTTCTAAAACTTAAAAAAACCTTCAGTATTTACGAAATTTAATGCTAATAAAATTGCAAATATTTTTTTACATTTTTGTTGCTTTAATAAAATATGAATAGCTAGTTCTACAATTTCCTCGTTTTTACTATTCTTTGAAATTTTTAATTATTTTAATTGTTAGTTTAGAGATAGAGTTTATACTTTCACGAAATTCAGCTTTTCATTAGTTACAATTAAAATACTAGTATCATGAGGATTTTTTTAAACATTTTGTAATCTTAGCCATTAAATTTTTACCTATTTCCTGAAAAGATCATTACTTCTTTTGCTGTTATTTGTCGCCTGCGTAGACAGTAAATTATATTTGTTATATTTATCAGATATTCTATTAATGTTTAGATGCAGGTAAAATGTCTTAATAATACTTTAATCTTCTCATTATATCATCCACCGTGAAGAGTAAATTTTGTTTAATACGCTTCAAAAAATACTAATAGGCGATATAAACGAACAGCTCTTCACAGCAAACTGTGCTTCTATTTATGCAACCACAGTGTTTCTCATTTTTTATGGTAGTGTTGGACCTAAAATTAATCTTATTGGCACTCACAAAATTGCATCAATTTGTATTTCTAAATAAAATGAATAATTAACAGGATCAAAAGAGTAAGTGTATTTTAAATGACTTTTTATCGAAACTATATTTTTTTCAGATTTAAATTTCCTTGAAATGCACCAAGTATCTTAATTTTGAGGAAATCACATAAAGTTTATAATAAGGATTTTTCCTAGACACTAAAATAAACTTGTGTATTCAATTTACGTTTCGATTTTATTTAGATTGTTGAAAGTCAATTTTAGTTTAGAAAAGCATAAGTTCTGAAGAAAATTCAGTACGCTTGCATAAAAATGTTTTCTCAAAATTAACCTTTTAATGAAATTACAAAATAATGCACAGTTTTGTTCCAAATGTAATTTTAAATGATGATTGTGAAATATTAAATAGAAAAAGAAATCAGAACTCGTGAAGTATGCATTTTTTCTTTTAATTCGAATTCCTTAAATTTTTTTAAATGTATATAGTTATAAAATGTTTTTTAAAGATATTTGATGTAGTTTATTCTTATGTGCATGAACGTAAATATCTTTAACAAAATATTATAATTATATAATAGAAATAAGATATCTGGTATAGTTATATTCTAAAGTATTCTATTCCATTCTATACAAAATTTCATAACACTAAGTCAATAATTTTCTTCAAAACATACCGTCCTTTTAAAGAATATTTCGAAACATCAAAACTTATTTTCTTCATAATTCAAACTTACGTAACTCTGTATCGTAGTTATTTTTTTCTCACGATTAATGCCTTTTCTTTTTTGTATATATTGTCATAGTCAGGATAATCAACCTTGTGCCTAACAGAAACTACAAGAGATAAATGAAGAATAATAAGATTTCGAGTCCATGAATGAAGTTTTCGTAAAGACAATACTAAAATTCTCAAACATAAATAGATAGAAATAAATAATGGTGAAATTAGTATTTGTTTTGCATTTCCTACATAAAAATAAATTCACAATCCAGAATTTCAATTCGGAAAGAAGGAAAAACAAAATACAAAAATAATCCAAAAAAAGAAAGAATAAATAGAGTTTGGAAATAAATCTTCTCTATATTTCAATTGTAATATTTTAAACTGAAAAATCATTTGACTGCATTGTGGGATAACTTTAAAAAGGATGTATCTGATTATAACTTTCTAGTTTTTTCTAGTTAACACGAAGCTAGTGTAGTGACACGTAAAAAGTTTTTACATGCGAAATGTAACTTTGTTACGACGCACAGTGGTGAAATATACGAAAAAGCTGGGCAAAAATGGTTTTTAAAAACTTATTGGTAAGGCCGTAAAACTTAATTCTATTAATAGTCTAATGTATTGCGATATTTTTTGTGTATTTTTCGATATGTTAACGACATGCTAGCCACCATGGCACTTCGGTAAATTTGTGAAATCTTTTCAAAGCTGTAAGTGTGTTCGTATTAAAGCTTTCTTTATTATATTTTTGTTTGATTTAATCTATTGGCTTGTTTTCGATATAGAACTTAGTCAATAAGGTACGTGCGAACTTTTTATCCCGTATTAAAAGGAAACAAATATTTTTTAAAATAAAAACTCGTCTTTTAAATGCAAAATATTTTTTTATGTGTTTTAATAGAATCATTGAAGGAAAAAGTATGGGATTCCATGGAATTCTGGCATAATGACTAATTTTACATAAAGCTTATATTAATAGCTCTCCACTAAAAAAATCGTGCTACTTTATTTTTTTTTTGTTGTTTTATTGTATTAGTAACTGTACAAATTTTTCTATGTATATTCTTTTATGGAAAATTTCGGTTGCCAGACGATCAATTATTCGACGAAAACTGATACTTTTTATAAAAATAAATCTTCTACTAACAAAAGTGTCCAGAAAAAGCATCTTCTGTCTAAATTTTTTGCGGGGTTTCATACACTCATAGCGAACTGATGGACTCTGAGAAAAGAAAACTATCGAAGCTAATTAATTTATCAATGAAATTGGCTAAACTGTTTTGTTATTAAAATCTTTTAAACATGCCTCCTTAAAATGTGCCATTAAAAGATTTTGAAGACAGCATTGAACGAATTATAGGAAGGAAAACAGAAGAACGGAGAGAGAGAGCTCAAGCGAGCGAAAACCAATGCATGCTGCTCAAATGAAATGGAGAATAAAGGGACTCTTCAAAAATCTTGTTATTTGAGTTCCAAAAATAGATACAATATCGGAAGACAAGTCCCTACCACTACCAATTCATTTCAAATCTAAAAACGTTCAATATATTATATAAAATAGTTCTCTCGGTTCTACTAATAATACTCTAATTTGGAAATCATAATAAAAGCTAAAAGATGAGTTTTGCAGAAAAAATTTCTGTAACTGAAGACAAGACTTGCTTAATAAAACTCTATAGCGATGATATTAATAATATTTTTAATTAGTAAATGGGATTTTGACAGTTCCTCTAAACAATTTAAATATAAAGAACTCTTTGGAGATCTAACAGCTACAGATGCCTGCATTTTTGTCACATCTCTTGTTCCAGTAAATTAATTTTTTTATGAAATTTAGATAAACAACAGCATAATGTATTATGGATGATCCATTACCATCTTCTCTATATTGTAGTCCCGTACGACTCCAGTTCGTTCAGGAATCGATACAAATTCAAAAACAAGAAACTGTATACATGACAAACTAGATAACGGATTTGAATCCGAACAGGCATGAAAACTGGTGGCAGAATTAGTAATAATAGCAAACGCTACTCCGAATACTCAACGAACCAAAGATATAATTTGTGTCCAACCACAAACAAGCAATTCAATAGCTTAAAGTTTTGTTTAAGACAGTCATTGAAAACTATCTGCAGTTAGAACTGTTCAAGCTAGATTGCAGGATTAGATTCTTCTAGTGCTTATTATATTTTCCATATAGACTTAAGTTATGCATATGGGAAACGCGGGGGGGGGGGGCCATAAAAATACTGTTGAAATGTTAAAAAAAGAATCAAAGATAAAATCAAATTGCAAACAGTTCTCGTGGTTGGCAAGCGGAACCATGAATGAAGGCATTACTACACGTGAGCGGATGTCAACCGCTGCTATTTTATTCCTTTTTCTACTGATTATAGTGTAATATCTGTTTAATGGTCCTTGAATCTCTTCGTCAATTGAGAATTTCTTAATATTTAAGTCTACCCAACATACCCAAAAGTTTTCAATACCAATAATTATAAAATTTTAATATTTAACAATTTTGGCTATCTTTTTGGTATATTTCACCACTGTGCGACGTTATAAAAATTTCCTCCCACCTATTTTTTTTTCAGATAAGGAGGCTCCGTTCTCTATACACTTCGCTTCTTTTCAGTTCAATTATTCGAAGAAATATTACTCACAAATTTGTGTTTGTCAATACTGTCTCCAAAAAGAAAATAAATCCACATGTTCTACAGGAAGCCATTTAACCAATTCACGAAGAACATTAATAATTTGGAAAATTATTCGCTATACCTCGATTAAAGTTGCTTATGCACTCATTTCTTCCATCGGAAACCTTGAGGGACTAATGTGAATTGCAATGAGGAAAGGAATTGAACAAAAAAAAACGAATTTGATAAAACATTTATTTTAAAAGATAAAAAATTTAACTAGAATTATTAAAACTTAACTCTATAAAAAAATCTGAGCAGCTAGAAAAATTTTCACTTCTTAAAAATGGATGTTACACAGTTGTCCGCGAATTGTCCATCTAAGAGACGATCAAGCATCAATGATTAAAAAAGTAAAGCCCCAAACCTAACAAAATTCAAAAGATATTTATTCAATTTAAAATTGATTACCGATACTAGATTATAGAAAACGTGATAAATAGTTTCGCGCGGTAACATCATCATAAACGAAATTTCAAAGTGAGTATTGAACAAAATCCATGCATTAGTACGCCTAAAATTCCTTTTAAGACAAAAAAAAATATTATAGTATAATGTATATAAGGAAAAGTTAAAAAATCGAATGAAATTACGAATAAAAATATGAGTATCCACGAGAAAGAAGTCCTTTGTTAGTCAAAAAGTACGGAGTCAGCAAAGAAATATGTTACAATCAAAACCTATACTCTCTCATTTCTTTAAATTTTCACAGAAAGCGTTGTTGATTTCTTCCTCAAGCCGAAGGAACTGTCATCGCCGACGATAGAGGTAATGCCTACAATACCCGGACCAGTGGTAAGTGAAATTATAATAACTATAAAAATTTTAGATTAATGTTAATATTAGGGATTTTCCACAACCCTAACTCCGAGGAAACTGTCTTATTATTTAAAACTAAATGCAATTTTAAATTCCTTTAGTATTACTCATAAGTTCCATTGGTTTTAAAAATAATGACACCAAATACACACATATAGGATTTAACTCCATCTTTGTCTGTTTTTTTTTCGAATTTCCGACAAAATGATTATGTTTTCCATTCAAGGCGGGAAACCTTACCGCGAAAACATGAAGAAAGTAGGACTATTTGCGCCATTTCTTAGCAATATTCAGAAATATAAAAAATAATCGCGGAATATAACGAGACGTGTAAGTAGCGACGAATTCACTTTTAAGAACGCAATTTTTCTCTTCGTCGCTTGACATGCAACGCCGACCAAGAAGGGGTTAAAGTAAGCCCTGTATAATGAGCCTAATTTACCTACTGACAAACATTCAAGTTAGAACTGATCTGAGGATGATCTATTTTTATTATTTGTTCCTGGATGCATATGAATTTTATTTTGATTTTGGAACTAAATGTTTTAATCTAATAAGTATCTAAAAATTCAGGATTTTAAACATTTTACTTGGTTTCGGAATCTTCAGTTTTATCTATCACCGTTCAAAAATAATAGTTTATTATGCTCAGAAACTTCAATTGGAAATAATTTAATCGGACTGTTTTAATTCCTAATTACAGTAAAGCACCGTTTACATGTCTTTCAAGGGACTGAATTAAAACGACTTATAAATGAAAAGACGTATAATCAAAATTTCACTTAACAACTTTGACTTCTACAAATTTAATGTAACTTATACAACTTTATTTAAAACTATTAATTTTAAAGTTTTTAAGGTTAGTACTAGTATAATATAACACAGTATGTAAATCAATAATTAAATTTTGAAATTAAACTTTTATCATAAATGTGAGAAAAATCATACCTTTATTGCATATCTTGAGTACTAATTATAGATATCTTATACGATTTATGTGCATGCATGCAGGCGTTTAATTAAGAAAATATTTATGTGTTAATTGTCTGTGAGTATTAAGTACGTAATTATGCATCGAATTAAGTTCATTGAATGTTTTTTTCCTCATACCAATTTTTATTTATCTACATCATTGTGTTTAGGAGTTATCGTGTTCACATTCATGCAAATATACAGATCGATAGACAGTCAACCCTTTGACGGATTTGGCCTAAATTTGATACGGACCTACATTCCTGATGATAAAACTGTGTACCAAATTTTATCTATCTAGCTATTTAAGTTTCTGAGTTATCGTGTTCACATGAACACGGACAGACAGACAGACAGTCTTCCCGTGGACAAATTTTGTCCAAAATTTGATAGAAACCTACAAATTATGTGTAAAGATCTATACCAAATTTCATCCCCTCTAGCTCTAATTGTTTTCAAGTTACCGTGTTCACAGACACACAGACAGACAAACATAATTCCAAAATTGTGTTTTTCGAACTCAGGGTGGTCTAAAACGTGGAGATTCGTCAAAATCTCGACTTTGAATTTTTCGATGATTACTATACTTTCTCTTAGTATACTTCTTATACGAGAAAGTAAAAAACGCAAGGCCAAATGAAATTATCTATGGGTGAATAAAACAAGAAGACATTACGTATCTGCGATTACGTAAATATGGTTTCACAAATATGTTGAAATAAGCTCATTACGTGGATAATCTTTTCCTCCTGTTTTGAATAGCTTTTGTTGAAAAATACCTTTTTTCCGGTTTAAAAGCAGAAATCTTGTTTTTGAACACATTCGGTGTTGTTATAAACCACGCAGGATAAAAGTGATGGCATTTATTTCTCTCATCTTTGTAATTCCAGTTGGAAAAGGGTTTTTCCCTTCTTTTCATAAAGCAAGTATGTTTGAATTATTGGACTTAGAGAATATTGTTTAAATCGTAAATGTGTTGAATCCAAAAATAAACTTAATAAAAACAGTTTTTTAAAACACGCATTTATTAGCGTACTAAAAGATAGCATGTTTTTGTTTTAACTTTTCTATTTTCAGTTTTTAACCCCTCAACTGCCTTGCCGGTAAGCCGTACGCGCATCGAATTGTGGCAATTTTGAACTTAAACAATAAAAGAAAGTCGTTCTCAGACGTTATAATTAGATGCAAAAATTACATGGAATCCATAAGCATTTCAAACGTCCTTTAGGTTCTCAATTGAATTAAAATGAAAACGCATTCTCAGAATAGAAGATGTCATCGATTTAGATCAGAAAGCAGTTAAGTGGTTAATTTATAATTCATTATTTTAAATATTACGTTTTTCATCAGTTTTTTTTCTCAAATTCGCTACCGGGTAACGCCAATGGTATGGAATCAAAATTTGATGAAATTAATCTATTAACCGATTATAAAGTTCTGAAAATAACAAATAGTCTATTATCATAGGCAGCACACAAATGCGCCAAATTTTAGAATTGAAATACACCAGGAAAAAGAGTGAAAAATCGATTATACAATTCAATATTTACAAACATGAGACAAGTTAAGTTAAATGGAAGTGTGTAATAACATCTCCAATCATTCATAAGTAATTCCATTGATGTAAAAAAATGTATTCCTGAATTAGATGGTGAGATTAACAAGTTTCAAGGTATTTTTCACAGTGTTTATAAGAGTAAAAAAAAGTAAGGTTGCAAAAGGAACGAGAGTATATTACTCCGTTGGTTGCGTACATGTATCAAAACTCTCAAAATGACATTTTCAGAAGTTATATCAAACAAAAATATATTTTGTTTATTTTCAGTTTGCACCATTGAATTAACGCATTGTGATGTCAGAAAGCTCAGCGTCAATAGCTGACATTTATTTTTTCTTCACATTAATAGTCTTTAGCTAAGAACTAAATAATGTTATAAAAAATAAGATTAAAATAAGGCATAAAAGTGAAACCAAATGAAAAGTGAAGAGAATTCCGTGGAAATACTGAAGAGTAAAACAAGATCGGAAAATTAGTGAGCATTCAAAGGTTGTTTATAAAATATACTTGAAAACATGGATGTATCTCTAAGAAACAGACTCAAAATTTATTATGAAATTAAGGTCAGGAAATAATGTTCTTAGGTAAAAGAAAAAAGCTAAAATCTTATTGTACAAAATGTTGTTTGTCAAAGCTTAATGGATCTACAAAAAGACCATTTTCTTCTTTGGAATAATGTGCTTATTAAAGTGTTTTCGAAGTTTAAGACAGTACAAGGTTAATGTCTTCTGTATGTGATTAACGTTTTTCCTTATTGATTAAAAAGAAACCAAAACGGTTTGCTGACCTAGATTGAAACATAGATTTCTAAAAAATCAAATTTCTTGATTGGGAGTTTAGATTTCGAGGTTACTACTAGGGTCAAGTGGCGAATAGTTACTACGAGAAAATTTATGAATGTTGTGCAATCTGTTCTTTACTTGATAACAATTTCAAACATTATTCGAAAAAAATGTTCGGATGGCGCTAAAAATTCATATACAAATTAATGAGTAAATTCAGTCGCCCATGAATTAGTATTAAGGCATAAATTTACTCCCTTCGTAGTCCACCATATATACAAAACTGCTGAATACAATTGTACATATGTTATTACAGTTAAACGAGGAAAAACGACGTCACACAATACAAAATAACTAGTTCCATTAAGTACATCCAGAAGCGAGGACGATCCTAAATTTTTATCCCTTAGTTTAATTATATTAACGTCCCCTTCTAAAACAACACTAGGGATATTTTGAGAAGGGACCTCGTAATTTCGAACCAGACGATGAATACAAAACCTGCGCTGGCACCCCTCTCTAAACTTCCGCACCACACCAGCGGGAGGACATTTCACTCACGACGTCAGATTTAACGTGCACTACGCCCATATACACAGCGGATCTTCAATGAAATCGGGTTCCCCAAAGTCGAGACTTTATTACCATAGGCCACCGCGATCCCGAATTTTTGTATAAGCACGTAATTTTGCAAAGGCCGCGAGAATCTATACGCCACTCAGACTGAAATCCTTTTTAAACGATTTTACTAAGTTCGAAATGTTTCATGTTTGTATGTATGTAAGGTTGGAATTTTGTGATCGATTTTTCACCCACTTCTTAATGCACTAGAGTTCTAAAACTTTGTATATTTATTGGGTCATGATGACAATGCAATGTTTTAATAATTTTAGAGCTCTCAATTATCAATTTTTTTAAAAAAATTCGCAAAATTATGTTTGCACTCAGTAGGTTTCAATGGCGCCATCTATAGTATTTTTTGAGAACTAAAATACTTTATACAGTAAATTAAATGTTGTAATAAAAATAAGTATATCCTATTATAGATATTTTAAAGAAATTATTGCTGGAATTAGTAGAAGACAAATGGATTTAAGTTCGAAATATTTTTGTAAGGTCAGAATTTTGTGATCGATTTTTCACTCACTTCTTAATGCACTAGAGTTCTGAAATTTTGTATATTCATTGGGTCCTGATGACAATGCAATATTTCAGTAATTTTAGAGCTCCTTTCAATAAAATAATTGTTGGAATTAGTTCATGAAAAATTGGTTCTAAAATCCCAAAATATTTATAATGCTGAATTATGACATAAATTAAAGACTAAAAACTAGAAAATAATAAATATATAAAAAACTTTAAAAAAACTGCTTTTACCAATGCATTAGAAAGGAAAAATAATAATTTTTTCTCAAAAATCTGGAGTTCAAAACAAAAATCGTAAAAGCGTGAGGCGCTGAAAACAATAGGAGAAAGATATAAAACCAGCGCCTCACGCTTTTGCGATTTTTGTTTTGACCTCCAGATTTTTAATAAAAAATTATTATTTTTCCTTTCTAATGCATTGGTAAAAGCGTTTTTTTTAAGTTTTTTTTTTATATTTATTATTTTTTTCGTTTGAAACAAAATTTCAAATTTCGGCATCTTTTCAGTCAGAGAAAAGAATTAAGAAAGCTGACCATACGGGAAAAGGCAGCCTTTTAGTTAACTACAATGGCTTTTTTCATTAATTTCCATTAATTTAGTTAATTAGCTCATTAGATGAAATTTAATTAAATGTATGATTAATTTTCATTTTCATTGGCTGCAATATTGATTGGCAATTGTTGCAAATTTCCCTCATTTTTCCATATATATTTTGCGTTTTTCTTAAATGCCTTTCTCTTTTTTGTCATTAAATGAAAGAAAATAAGTTTTAATAACTTTTCCTCATTGAATTTGTACTTTTGTGAAAAAAGTACTCATATTGATAAAAATTAAAAGAATCAATATTAGCACAATATAGCAACACAAACGTTGAAAAGAAGCCATAAAAGTTCGTCCATTCATTTTTTTAAAGAAGCAAAAGCATCACTTTACATGGTGTTTCATTAAATTTAAAATCTAGATATGAGAATGCTTCACCCTTCGGGATGGCTAGGGTTAAAGCATATGCTCTAGAAGTTGCTAAACGAGAGAAAGAAAAATTCGAACTGACATCGTTTCAAAAGAAAGATTTATTCTTATTTTATCCTCCGAGAATTCTTGTCATCTTTTATTCTTGCTTTTTTTAACTCCATGTATGCCATTGCACGGGATAGTCGATATCCTCTTTTTCTACGAGGTCTGAAAACAAACAAGCAATCCACTTTTCATATGGCTGTCTTCCAAGTAAACGCCCTGTCCATAATAGTTTGAGGTGCATTAAGCAGTAAGCTGCTACGAATTTTTTTTTATTTCCCGCATTTTACTTGCATATAAGATGAAATAGCCAGGTTTTTTTAAATAATTCTTTGTGAAATTCTTTTGTTATAACACTTCATAAATGAAAGCTTTCCCTTAGCAATACATGTTTCTCAAAGCCATAATAGACATTATGTAGTAACAAGGGAATATGAATCCCCACCCTTGCTGAACATAAAAGGCATTGGAAAAACTTCAGTTTTTAAATTTTTTGTTTATTTTCGGACCAAAAGAACTATTGAGATTACATATGCATTCGTACATGCACGAAATAGATTTGGATAAAATGGGCAAATTTTAACTATTTCTATTATTTAAAAAGAAAAACTGCAATGTATACTTTCAGTTTTCTTTTTCTTCGAAGGATGCATTTTGTAGTTAAACAATATGCGCTGTTCACATCCGTTCAAAACAACAATTATCAACGGGACTGTTCTTCCCTCGACATTCTCGAATGCTTCCACAAAATGGCGCGTTTTGTCTATAGAAGAAAATCAAATATTCATTTTGGAACAATACATCTTTCCTTTGACTGATTTGTTCGAAACTTTGACCCTGATTTACAATTTTGGAGCAAAGCAGATACTAAAATTCATCTATTTAGCTTATTGAGTTTTGGAATTATCTCGTTCATACATACACGAATAGAATACCTACAGACAGAAAATACAGAGATGGATCTGTTCAAAAATTTGATACATATCTATCATTCTATGAATAAAACCATTTGAAAAGTTTTATCCATCTGATTCGATACATTTTTGAACTATCGTATTCATGTGCAAACAGACTTCCGGCTGACAGATTTCATCCAAATTTTGACAGATGTTTGCAATTTTGGTGTAAAGACAACATACCATATTTCATACTTCTAATTTGCTTTGGTTTTGAGTTTTTGTGTACACAGACATAATTCGAAATTTGCTGTTTTCGGACAAGAGGAGGTCTAAAAGTGGAGATTCATCAAAATCTCGAGGTCGAATATTTTGACGATTCAATAATTTTTCTTTAAATATTTCTAAAAATGCTCTAATAAAAAAAGTAAAAAAATAATGAGTTCAGAATGATTTTAATGGATTTGAGCTTCCAGACATCGAGAGATACGAAACCCTAAGCAGTGCCTTTCCTTGTTAGAAATTTAGATTGATTTTCAGTTGAATCAATTCATGCTTTTGTGACACACGTCAAGCGCGTAGCTCAAACCTAATTTTAGAATTCACTATGTATTTTGCAGAAGGAAAAATAACTTGATGTCATTGTACAGAGTAAGACAGCGTGCAATTATAGATGTTAGATTTCATTCTCAGTAACGCTTGTTATGTGATTGTTATGCAACATGAAATAATTCCATTTAATGAAATTCCACTATACCAAATTCGATTTATAGAATAACTGGATGTAATGAATAAATCTTATAAATGAACTGTCATAAACACCAGAAGGAAATATAAAATCTTGAAAGATTTCTAAAAGACTGTTTTTTTTTTTTTTTTTTTTCAAAATCTTGTTGTGACGTCAGATATGGTGAGAAATTACTTTTTTTGTACGAAACTTAAACATTTCTTCACCCAGTATTAAATGTTTGAAGGTTAAATCAGTCTGCATGAACTGTTTTACCATACAACTTTCTATTTTAATAAGAAATATTGCCTTCAACTATTGTTTTGCAAGAAAACATTCTACTGGATATTACAAAATGTATTAAATTTTAAAAATTGTTTTTTTTGTAGTAATAATAGTTACTAAGAAAAATATATTTTCGAAATGTTAGCAAATGTATTTTGTAACAATGTCTATATTAAATTAGCTGTTAACCTAGCTTTTCTCGGGATGCACATTTTTTCATATGTCCCTTCCCGTTTTTTCTACAGATATTGTCGCTAACTTTTCCCAACAAACGTAAATCTCCTCCTTTAAGTTCTTTTTTTTTTTCGAATTAAAACTTTCAAAACTAGCCTTTCTGTTACCTTATGGCTGTTTGGTTTTAATGAAAATGCAAGAAGTTTGGAAAAAGAGCATTTATTTTAAACTTTTAAACAATATTCTGTGCAATAGCTAATGCAACTTTACAATACAGAATTAAACTATACAGAACTTACCCGGCACTGCTGATTAAAAATATAAACTTAAAAATAAAAATATATAAAAGACAAAAATATGCGTTTCAATATAAAACATCAGAAGATAAATAAAAGAGAAGAAATACAAAAAATTATATATATAAACTCGGAAGCAGAATATTTCATCTTGCACGACGTGAGAGACGAAAGATGTTGTTGAGAGATGTTGACAAAGCGATGTTTGCTGAGGAAAGACGTTTCCGAAAACTTTAAAAAATCGTTGAAAATCAGGAAAATTACAGAGCAGCTTCAAACTACTCTTATTAGAACGGATATATTCTGGACTTTACAAACATACGAAAATTACGGTTCTCTGATGAAAATATATGCAGAAAATTCGCGAAACTAGGCCAAAAAACCGCCCGAATTTACCACTTAGCATTAAATAATAAATTCGAATTGAAATTTTAAAATAATTTTTACGACGTTAGCTACCTTTTATGCTAAGCCATTACTGGGCCAAATTTGTCCCGGTAAGTCAAAAGGTCTGGGGGAGCATAGAGAAGGAAAAAAACATACCTACATACATACACATAAATGCTTTTTTATATATATGTTACGGTCAATGTAGATAATCGGTTATTGTGGATAATAACCGGTCAATGTGGTAAATCATTTGTCATTTTCGTTTGTTATATGATAAATCATAAATCACCTTAAACGGTTATTATCCACAATAACCAATTAACCACATTAACAGTAATATATATAGAGAGAGATGTAATATAGTGACTATTTCGTTTCTTAATCTTTCTAATGTGATGAATGATTTCTTCAAATTACATTATAATAATACAGGACAAGCTTATGCATTGTCTTTTTAGAATTTAGAGAAGACACCGCCAATATTATAAAGCTTATCTTGCCAAAAGCTATTAAGTGTGTCCTTGAACTCGAGGAGATTACTGATGTGGTTGATATAATCCATGATTGTTCACAATTCATTAGCGAACATCGTCAAACAAACCATTTGTTTGATTATAGCGTTTATTTTTGCCCTAAAATCATCTGCTTTCTATTCATTTTTTATTTCTCGTAAACGAAGTGTAAATAGAAAGAGGAAGTATTGCACCCATCACAAAATTTCACCTTGAGATTTTCAGGAATCTCCCCGCTTTAGACCTCCCAGAATCCGAATAGAAAAATCTATTTTTTTTAGAATTATGTCTGTCTATCTGCTTGTGGACCAATAATTCAAAAACGGAACAAACTATATAAATGAAATTTGGTATAATGTCCTTTACGCCAAAATTGTAGATTTCTGTCAAATTTTGTGAAAATTCCGTGAACGGGAAGTTTGTTTGTCTTCGCTTGTGAATGTCAGCTCCATAAATGAAGAAAACGTAACGCACTGGAAGAGTGAAATTTGATATACTGCTTTATCATCAAAATTGTAATTGTGAATGAAATTTTGGATTAAATCCGTCAACAAGTTGACTATCTGTCCGTTCGTCTCTTCGAGTATATATGAACGAGACAAGTGAAATAACTAATGTATACTCGATTCTTTTTTAAAATACGACGAAGCTAAACACAAAATGCGCCATATTGGGGAAGTATATGAGAAAATTCAAGGGAGAACGCTCTCGTTTGTTCTCCTGGAGAGTTGTCATAATCTGCCTCAAGCAGATTCAATAAAAAAGTACATTTAGGGAATATCTTTATTAAATAAGTGAGAATCTCAACCACACAATAACATGATAATAAAGATCTATAATAATAATAAAAACAAACGAGTGTTTGTCTGCTAACGTGTCTATATGCATCTGTTGGTTCTGGACAGCACAGAAGACTGGAGGTTAAGAACACCTCGAAGAGATATTTTGAAAATATCATTTAATTTTTAATTAATCAATAATCCACGAAATTAAGTCGTTTTCAACTGCTTTTCAGCAACTACTTTGAAACAAATTACAACGAAACGAAAAATTTTATATCCTTTTAAAATTCAATAAAAATGCCCTTTTAATTTTCTTTCTGCAAGAATAATTTTTCTCTGATTTTAAAAGATTTTTACAAATTTATTGAACAATCTATTCTCCACACAGATCAAAAGATAATTTTAAATCTATTGCACTAATGAAAGTTGTATATCGGTCTTGTTTAAATCCCGCATACTTTTATTTGGTATCTTTCCTTTCAGCCAAATATTTATGGTGTTTTCAAATTATGCATTAATATTTGCAAGATATAAAAAGATTTGCATTTCTTACCCATAGATGGAAGTCCCATGCAATTGGTAATGACATAATTTTTATGTGCTTTAGTTGAATGAAACATTCTACTTATTTCTGTTAAAATTGATTTATTAATGTATTTTAAACTCGAATCGAAGTGATCTTTGATTAAATAATAATCCAATCGTAATTATTAATTAAATATATTTTTCTTTTTATTACATAGCTTATTTTAGTTAACAGAGCTCCCACTTCCTCCCCAGTATAATAGTACTTTTCAATGTTGCGATGAAACACAATCCATTATCTTTCTGCGCTAATTTCTTTTATAGCAGCATTTTTCACAGATAACTGAAAATTATTTTAGAATTATAAGCACTTTTTGAGCGTTGATTTAAAAAGAAATTCTTATCTTGTGTACTTTCAGAGCAGCAGTAGTAGCAATAAATATACGCAGTAGCTATTATTTATTTTATATTTTACTCTTTGCGTTCCACAACTAATTAGATGCATATTGCATTTTGCATATCGAATTCGCAGATTAAATTCCTTAAAAGACGCAATTACTTTGATTAGCAACCAAAACCAGCAAAAACTATCTCGGTAAAATCCTGTCTAAATTGTTTGAATAAAAAATTGTATCATATGCGTTTTGTAACGTATGCATGCAACTCAATGTTCAGGAAATAAACCACCATGATTGAAAGAATTAACTTTTTTACTTATTTTTTACAAATTTCTTCGGCTATTTTTCTTCATTTTGAAGGCTTTTTTTAATTTAGTATTCTAGGGCTAAATTATTCTCTTTCAATAAAGTTTGGAACTTCTTACGTTTCTGATTTATGTATTTCATAGTTTATATGCTTTGATAGACTTTTGCCATTTTATCACATTTATATATCTTCATCTCATACAGGAATCGAAATTACTGTTTTAATAATTGACAGAAGGTAATTGCTTTGAATTTGTAATATAATAGGGGAAACTATGGATACTTGACCCTACGGGATTTTCTCAGGTTGTGAGATAATTTGTGTGGGCCATTTTTATTTGGCCTTTGGTCACACGGTCTATTAGTGGGGATTTTCATTCCAATCTGAAAAGCCATCGTAATGTTGTGTAGGTGAATATGTTTTGGGGAACCAAAAGTAATTTTTGGTTATTTTCTTTCTTTTTCTTTCTTTTTTAATCTTCATTGGATTGGAAGTTTACTATTGAAGATATGATGAATTAAAATATTTTAAGCATACTTCTAGCTGTAATTTGATATGCGATGTTAGACAGTATCTTAAGTTAGTGGTTTATTTTTTCTAAGTGGTTTAATTTTTAGATTATTTAGAAAAGGTCAAGTTAGGGCTACTTGATGCTAAGAAAAAGCTACTGAAGCTTTCATGTTGAAGCCGACCGAAGTACATTGTGCAGTTGGGATCAATTTTCTGGTGCAATTTGTTGCCAATATGGCAACTCAAATATAGGGAATAATTATTTAAGAATGGCTTGTAAATAATTATTTAATGAATAAAATTTCTTTTTAATGTGATAATTTCAAAGAATGTAAATTATTTTAATAACAATTTTAAAAAAGAATTGAAATTTATTTATTCCGTTTTTTCCTCGTTTGCGAAAGAACGAGTTTTATTTATTTATTAGTATAATGAAAATCTTTTGCTCGAACTTTTTGTCATCGTTCGGTTTTATTTAACGTTTCGCGATTTCTATTGAATTCCCTTTTCTTTGTTGATTTGAATCTTTTCCTAAAATATATTTTATCTTTTGCTTTTATCTTTGTTTAACTATTAGAAGAGCCGAGTAAGTCTATTAAGCTTCTCAATTTCTTGTTTTGCACAACATTTTTTAGACACTTTTTTGTAACTTTGGTGCTATTATGTTTTTTTTTCTAGTTTTCTGAAACCGGCAATCCTTCAGAGCTCTAATGGCGTTGCTAGGTTTCCAGATCAATTGCTGTAATTTTTATCATTAATTAAATCAAAATTTTAATTGTTTATTAAATTTAGAACTAACTTAATTTAATAGCTAGATTTAATTTAAAGACTAGAATAATTCAATTTATTAACTAGATTTTATTAATAACAATTGCGTTTTCTAGTTGTCATATTATTTAATTTTTTATGTTAGCTTCATTAATATTTTTTGATAATAAAGACGTTTTCAATTCAGTAGTTTAAACTTGTATCTAAATTTCGTGTACATACAAATTATCAAAAGGATTTAAGTACTCTTTGCATGTAGGGTCAAGCATTCCTACCCTTATGGTCAAGTATCCCTAACCTTAGGGATACTTGACCCTACTCGATTCCGGGAAATATATTTATTTTATGATTAAATGAGATAGCAATTTAGCATAAGTATATATCTCATTCTTAAAAACAAATCCTTTTATGATGCTAACAATTCGAATATTCGAGAAATATAAGAAAAAGTAAAAAGTAGGGTCAAGTATCCCTAGTTTCCCCTAACAGCTAAATTGTCTTATTTTTAACTATCATCCATCCCATCGTTTAATAATTAACAATTATTTAAAAATATGAATTAAACTGAAACAGAATTAGTTACTATAATAAAAAACATATTTATTAATAATAAACATATAAAAAGGAAAAAAATTTCCATCGCACCCATCAATTACTTCAGAAAGAAAAAATAAAATAAGATACAAATTAAAGAATAGAAAAAATATATATTGGAATATCATGGGATATTATGCCGCCTTTACGAGATGTATTCCGTGGTATTTTTTCCGACCGTTACTATTAGATTTCCATTACCTTAGACGTGTATCTGGTTATAATTAACCCTTTCAGTCCCAGTGATGCCATTGGAATCATCATATTCATTACTTTTTTTGTCCGGCATCTAAACCTGCCTCTGATACTAAATGGACATCATTAAATTCTTCGCATTTTCGCTCTTTTCAAATATATTTTTCATTCTTATCTATATATGGCTGCATATTTGATTTTATCTATTGAAAAATTGCCTTTTTGATATTGTTTAAAATAAATGTCCTTTTTTAAAATTTCTCGCGTTTTCTTTCAAACCATATTGTTTTAAGGTAATAAAGAAGCTAGATTTGAAAGAATATTTAAGTTTATTGGGGAAATTTAGTGACAACGTTTGTAGGAAAAAAACGGAGGCAGGCATAAGAAAAAATATGGATCCCGAGGAAGGCCGGGTTATCAGCTAGTTGTTATATAAATGAAAGATTCGCTATTGACTGATCTTTTAAGAATACACGTATCTTATTCTCTTTCTTCCTTATCAATGTTACCATCTCTGTATTTTTCCGTTTGTATACAATTATTTTCTTTCTTTTTGAGTTCAGCAAATTTAAACTATCAGCCATCATCTACGAAAGACGCTGAATTACTTTTTGTAGCCACACGACTGTCACGACACTTTTTTCATATTTCATTTGAGATGAATACTTAATGCACGTTTTCCTCAATCATTTAAACCATAAAAATACATTTTTTCCTTTTTCAATTTTTCATCGTTTAAGCATACAAACTGTTGGCTCTTTTAAGTTGTTATTCAAAGTCACTCTGCATTGATAGATGTTTGAATTTGTTTCATCATCAATATTTCGCTCACGAAGCACAGAATGTTTACCAAGTATTGCATTCACATACGAATTTTGTGTTGCCTTTTGTTCTTGTGTTAATTGAGATAAAATCTTTTAACTCAGAGGTAAGTTTGTTTTTCATTTAGAATAATAATTGATTTGCAAAAAACCATCATGAACTTACTCCCTGTTTGATATTAAAAGTGACGTGCGAGTAAGTTTGTTTAATTTTAAAGAAGCAAGAAGTTTTTGTAACTATTTTTTGTCATAGAAATATATCTTAATCCATTAATATGACACTTGAATTTTAATTTGATTTTCCAACTTAACATCCCTATCTTTAGCTGTAGGAGAGTCTCGTATCTAAGTAGAACTGGACGACATTCAACACAGCTGTAGTTTAAGGTAAATAAAAGAAAGGTCCAACCTCCAACTCAAAATAGTTCGATACTTGTTTCTACGACTACAGACTTAACGGATACTAAATATATGTAATAAACAAACTTAAGAATGTAAGAATTATAAAATTCAGGATTAAAATAATTCAGATATCGAAAAAATATTTTCCTAAGTTCAGCAAAATTTTGCTTAAATTTTAGAAAGTTTTTCAATGATATTTCTTTGCTTTTTTAAAAAGAAAGTTAAAAATATTCCAGATGAGTAAAATATAAAAAGTTATCAGCATTTTATATGTTTTATAATTTTTATTCTCTTATTACACTATAATTGTAGCATTATAATTTTTAAGCACTATTATCGTGAAATTAACCAAATTAGATTGCGTTACATAATGTCACAAATGTTGTTTGGCTAATATGAATGCAACAACTGATATTAAATTGATAATTAATTTGAAAGAAATTCTTAATTCTTCTATAAGCTGTTATAAATCTATTTCTAAGTCTGACTTTCAGTTGTTTTTTTTAAATCGTCTTAAAATAATGCGCAGTGTTTATATCAAATTGTCCTTTTTATTTCATTGAACAAAGTGGCTATTCTCATGCAAATTTGGTAAATTATTTTCGTTCATTTAAAAAAATACATTTCACTACAGAATATGTTTCTCAGATACTTCAATTGGATCTATTTATACAAAACACAAGATTCATTTTTGTAAAAAGAATTCTGTCACGTGACAACATTGATTGTTGTTGTGATGGTAATCCATTCGAAATGCTAAAGGCGACAATAATACCAAAATAAAGTTGATAAATTTAGAAAGCTTGTTAACATTTAATCGAAGAAAATCTATTTTGACTATCGTGGTTGAATGATTTGTTCTTAAAAGGTCATGGCTGGAGGGATTTGGAACTTGTCAGGAATTTTGTCATTCAGATTGTGGAGAAAATCTTGACAAAGGAACTAGATGATACCTAACATTTTCTTTGACATTTACTACTTATTTTAGCACTTACTAGCCGCCTTCGGCGACCAGCTTGTTCGCTAGGAATATAATTTCAATCGAATCTCTTGTGCATAAGTTAATATTCAAAGTTCCCTTAACAAAGTAATTTTAAATTCCAAATCTTGATAGATATTTAACCCATGTTCTTTCAGTAGCCTTCCACCTATTCTGTTCGTTGTCTGCATGAACGTCCTTAATGGAGTCGAATAACTGTCTGTGTCATTCATCATACGATGACATCATCTTCACTCTCTTATTCCTCCTGAAAATATGCATTTCATTTTAACTTTAAAATGGCGCGGCACATTTTATTTACAGCAGCATGTTAGCTGAATGAAAAAATGCTGATTAAAACATATCATTAAACATTAAAATATTTCCTTAGCTTTCAACAATGGGAGAGAAAAACGCAAATAAATATTTCTTTAAACAATGAAAACAGTTTGAATTGCGTTGCAACAATGAAAAGTATTGTTGTAAATTATGCCAAAAAATATTTTTAAAAATTTATTAAAATTACAGAAAAAATTACACGGTAACTTCATTAATATCATTGAAAAGGTAATTTTTTGCGCTTTCAAGTGGTGTACAAAAGATTTTTGTGTTGGAATATTTTCGAAAGTTATTAAAGAAAAACACCAAACTTTTGCTTTATTTTTGATTAATTAAAATTTCAAAAAAAGTTCTTTGAGGTGGACATTCCCACCCTCCAAAGTATGTTTATGCCAAATTTCGTAACTCTGGGTTCAGTGGTCTGGCCTGTAGAGCGCCAACACACGCACACACTCCTTTATTAGTAGTAGAGATTAATTTATAATATAATTTATTTTTACTTTATTTAATTTAATTTTTATATTTAATTTCGTTTATTTTTCCTTTTGTTATTCAATTTACAATAGAGAACTATTGTATATATTCTTTTTTACATTTCATAAGTTATTCATTTGACTTGTTTTGTCTAAATTCTCTATTTGAGGAAGCTGGTTGGGTTGATGACCTTTTGGCCATTGGATGAATCAGAGTAGATCTTTTTAGTTTTACTGTTTTTCACATTTTTCTGTTTAACACTCCGAGGGCCTTTGCGTGAAAGAGCCAGCTGCTGGTCCTTGGATTTTGCCCCTTTGACTGTCTGTGGTTTTCTATGGGGCCTTCTTGCTAGATGGGTTGTTTCACGACAGCTCATATGCTTGCATGGTTTTATTATTCCCTCTTGAATTTAAAACTTGTCTTCTTATACAGTCTGTTAAAAATATTTAAACGAATCATAAATAAGGAAGCTCTAAGAATATTTTTTAAAAGAATGTAGAATAGTTTATCACATTTTTACAGTTAGGTCTAAAAGCTGAAAAAGTTGTGTGCGAGAAAAAGTATTTTATGCCTTGACTTCGGTCTCGTTACGAGGCACGTTGCCTTTCTATAGTTCCAACAATTTTAAACCTTTTGAGTTAGAAGAAATGGAATTCAACTTTGTTGTTTTCAGTACATAAATTCTTAGCAAATCGTTACTTCAAGAATTTCTACATTTCATGCCAAAGTAGCACACAATGAAGAAACTAAACTGATGAACATCAATTCCTAAAATTTGTTTATTGCATTTTTGCAATTAATTTATATCATCCTAAGATTTACCTTAATTAATTTATATTATTTTTTCTATTTCCTATGAAAATAAAATTTAATTTTCCTTATTTTTCATTGTAAATTATGACTAGATTTTTTTATTTTGGCGTCGAACTTCGTCAGCGATCTCATTTTCTTAAGAAAACTAGGATGTACTACTACTAGTCACTAGATCTACGATGTCACTCACTTCATTAATCAAATTTGAGACCAGCAAATTAAAAATTCATCACAATTTCCCACTTCTTACGAGACAACACATAACCTTTTGGAAATACAATAGCTTAAAAGTTCAGATAAAAGTATTGTGAAGAAGGATACGATATTTCATTTGTAAAATAACCTTTAAACACTTCTTTTCTCATTAAGTCAGCAAAAGTTAATCAGACATCATATCACTAGATAAGAAATCAGCGACATTGCCACTTAAAATAGTTTTAGGAAGTTAATTATTTCGAAGTGATTACGAAAACGAGCCAAAAAGTGCATGACGTCATCCATTTTGACAAATGGTTTAGACTTGATTTCACTTTCCAACCGGTGTTACTTTCGTTAATTTTGACTTCAGAAAAATTCTCTGCAAAATAAAGTTAACGTTGTTAAGGAAAAGGTACCAGCCAGCTGCAGAAAAGCATACCACGATATCTCGAATACAAAAAATATCTTTGCATTCCTGTACAAATCCACTTGTGGGGTGTTCTTCGCATCGGAACTGCTTTTTTTTTTTATTTTCACGAGAAGTAAATAAAAAAAATTTCCTTGAAAGATCGCGCTTTTTACCATGTTTTTATTAACTCGCTTTCTTGTCTGTCTGTCTATCTGTCTGTTCGGCACAAATTTTGCAATCGATTTTAAACTAACTTTCCGATGAGCTGGCGACTTGAAACTTTAAGCATAGCTCAGAACTAGATGACAATGCAATATTAACTCGCTTTCTTGCCTGTCTGTTCTGCTGTTCATTTTTTATTTAATATTTTGTGTTGTACCGACCCAGAGCTTCGATAGATGGCGCTGTCGAGGTGTCACTCGTGATTAGTGCAGTTTAGGAGGAGGGGGAATCTTGAGTTTGTAGAAGTGCATTCCAAGAAATTCAACAGCGGAAGTGGAGGAACATCGAAGAGTGGATTGAAGTTCGGAGTGGAGGATACCCACAGACCAGAGTGACAATTATTTTTTGTAGTGAAGCTCCAAAGGCGAGGGGGGGGGGATTAAAATGCTGCGCGGTTGCTTGCTGTTTTCATGAATTTCTCTGCGTCACGTAACTTGTTTTTTCTTTTAGGAAAATAACAATTAAACAGATTTATATATTATTGGTGGGTAGGTATAACAATTTTCTATTTATGATCAGGTGAAGAGAAACTGAAATAAACCTGAAATTTGCTACATGTCTTTGTCATAATCTCATAAAGATGTTTAAAATCCATTGCAAAATTTCACACGCAGAAGACTGAAAAGCAGAAAATAATTATTTAAATAATGTTTTTAATATACCACCTTTTTAAAACGGACTTAAAAGTATAAAATAATTTTTTCTAGCTCCTTACAGATTTATAACCCCATGCAGATTTAAAACGAAAAACGTGGGGCGCATGCAATATTTAATACTAAGGAGTGTAGGGAGTAGCTGTCGTTGAGAAAACTCACACAACAGTTCATATAATTTCCACTGCAATAAAATTCTTAGTGATTTAAATCTATTTGTGCATTAATTATCTATTGCATGCGCCCTACATTTTTCGTTTTAAATCTGTATGGGATTATAAATCTGTATAGGGCTAGAAGAAATTATTTTATACCTTTTAGTCCGTTTTAAAAACGTGGTATATTAAATTTTTTTTTATTTAATTGCCACCTAGGTTAGAGCATTCCGCCATTGCTTATTTTGCGACTACACTACTGAATACGTTCCTCTTCTTTAATATATCCAGAATACAGCCCAAAAGAGTTTATAAACTTAAAAGGTGCGCTTAATTTATATTTAATAAAAATAACTGAAAATTCCAGATATTTTAAAAAATAACTTTTTAACTAAACATTTGACAAAAAATTAATGCCGCCAGCAGTCGAAAGACTAATAAATTTCGCAGAAAAAATTTCCGTCTCACATTTCTGGGAAATAAAATTATAATCAACTTACAATTATAATTCAGTATTGATGAATAAATTATTGGCAGACGATAAAAATTGAATTTTCATATTAAAATTCTTTTGTAGCTAACTTCTGAAAAGCTTATAATGTCATATACACTATATGATCAAAAGTATCCAGCCACCTTCGGATTTACACATTTTTTCGAATTTCTCCAGAAAGGTTCGAGTAACTACCCTTGAACTTCGACCATGTGATGAATAGGCTGGAACTCGCATTTTACAGTGAAGATTCGGCCACGAGGACATTTGGAGAACCGAGCAGAAATTGATGGAGACGAAAAGGGATTTCAGCTCACCTCGTTTCATAGAAAGCTGATATTGATTTGCAAATTTCATCAATAATTATACTTAATATTCTAATAGCTTACATGCATTTTCGTAAAAATAACATGTATATTCTGGAAGATATACAGATTTTCTCGAAAAATCCCAAATTTTTCTGACTGTTTTTGTTTATAAATTGCAGAATTTTCTAACAATTTATACGAAACTTACAGATTATTTGACAATATGTAAAAGAAGCAATGCATTAAAATTTGAAGTAAATGCTTTAAATATTAGAGGAAATATGAATATTTGTAGTAAATATTTTTACTACGCATGTGCCAGACATAGCGTAATTTTTCTTTCACAAGTTCAAAGCCAGCTATATAAGGCAACTTTTATAAAATGTCTGACTGAATACCATTATGATTTAGAAAGATATCGGCATTGCAGCGAACGGAATTTGTGTTTCTCTCTAAGAAAAACAAAATGATGAGGGGTTTTCCACAAACTCTATTATTTAAACTTAAATTGTTGAATAATTTTATAGAATTCGATAAAAGTTGAGTATGCTGAATAGAGAGACATATTTATATATAAAATACGTAATTTAAATTACAGTTTGACGATTACTATTATAATATTTAAGTTTAAAAAATAACAATTTGTGGAAAAACCCTCATCATTTTGCTTCTCTTAGAGAGGAAAACAAATTCCGCTCGCTGCAGTGCCGATATCTTTCTAAATATTAATAGTATTCTACTGGAGCTTTTATGTAAGTTACCCTATATGCCTAGCTTTAAATTGTAAAAGAAAATTACGTTACGTCTCGCAGATGCGCAGTAAAAAATTATTTACTACAAATACTCATGTTTCCTCTAATATTCAAAGTATTTGCATAAAATTGTAATACCATGATCCTCCAAAGTATTGTCGAGTATCTTGTAAGTTTCATATAAATTGGTTGAAAACTCCGCATTTTATAAGCAAAAAAACATGCAGAAAAATTTGGGATTTTTTAAGAAATCATTTACTTCTTTCAGAATATATGTGCTTTTTTTTTATTAAAATGCATGTAAGCAATGAGCATATTAAGCACAATCATTCCTGAAATTTGCAGATTATTATCAGCTTTCTGTGAAACCGAGTGAGCAGGGCCATCATAACGAATTTGAGCGCCCTGGGTTAAAGTAGTTTGGCGCCCCAAGACAACCGCAACTAGGAATTTCAGAGCCCATATTCTAAACCATTAAAAGCCCGATTTTTAAAAAATTGATTTTAAAATGTTTTTTTACTTTCATTTCTGGAATAAAACATGGGAAAAATACTTTTAAAAATCCTATTTTGTTTTAAGTATGATTTATGGCTAAAAACCGTTTATTACCAACTGACAACACTGGGCTTTATTTCAGAAAAAAAATTTCCTTGATAAAATTCCATAGTATCAAAAACAGATGAATTTTGATAAATAATAATAAGGATAAGGAATTTCTTTCAATACTGTAGAATAAAATACGGTATTCTCAAGCATACAAACAAAGCTTAAAAGATACAGCCTTAGGTGAAAAACATCAATTTTTTTATCAGCACTCAGGCTGCCATCTGTATGCTGTAAATTGATTTAATAAAAATTTCATTTTGTATCCTATTGACAACAGTAGGCATTAGAACTTCAGTCTTATTCTCAAGATTTTAGAAGACAAAATTGGGTATGTTTCTAAAAGGCAACACTGGGCCTTTAAGGGTTAAAGAAATCACTCTATAGGGGTATTAAAGAACTAAATCTGACCTACCACTATGACATTATGTGTCAGCGGGCACATATCTACTTTATCATAGGTAATGGAGGTAACATCTATTACATGTATGGTTTAGGATTTTCTCCCTGACTCAATCTATATGAATATTTCTGGAACTGCTATACATGTTTATGTAACATTACAAAATCGATGGCTATCTAGTTTCAAGCCCTAATAATATATCTTTACTTTTCAAGCCCTAGTAATATACTTACTTTTAACATATTTAAATTGTAATAAATTTCTTGGTTCAATATTGAAATAAAACCAGTACAGTAAATTTTTAAGAGCCATTCCAATGGCGCCCCTGGGCTACAGCCCAGTTAGCCCAATGGATAAGATAGCCTTGCGGGTGAGTCAAAATCTCTTTTCTTCTTCATCAATTCCTGTTATGTCCCTTAAATGCCCTCGTGACCGAATCTTTTCCGTAAGATGTGAGTTCAAGCCTAGTAATCACATGATCGAAGTTCAAATGCAGTAGCCTTTCTGCAGAAATTCGAAAAAATGTGTGAATCCGGAAATGTCCGGATACTTTTGATCATACATTGCAGAGGTTCACGACCTTTTTCCCCTCGCGTACCCCTTGATTGGACTTTACATTTTCATGTACCCCCTACTGTCATATCCCCCCTCCAACCATCCGTTCATCCAAAAAAGTTTTTATCAATAACGTTAAGGGCTTAGCTTAGCCTAAGAGTCAAATGACTCGAATTAATAACATTTGCAGGACTTATTTTTGATTTTCCACTTTATTCCATTTTTACAATGGTATTGGTTGAACGCAAAAGCAAATGATATTAATGTTGCAATAATTTCACATTAACTTATAAAGATAGCTAAAAATAACTCCTGCTTTTGCTTTCTTTTTTTCTTATTTTGAGGGTAGGCTTTAGAACTTGCAAAACTTTCACTTTTACTTTTTACACGAACTTGGGGAAACAAAATTTTGTAACGTTTTAAATCCCTTATGTTTTCTTGGGTGCACCATTACCGACTTTGAGTTCGCATACCCCCAGGTGGTCCTTCGCGTACCCCCAGGGGTACGCGTGCCACAGGTTGGGAACCTCTGATATAGTGTGTAAACTTTGTTAATGAGCTAAAAAAACTTTTAATATTGTAAAGAAAGAATTTGTGTATATGAGAAAAAGGAGGAAATATCTACGTATTAGTTTGATGAACTTATTCCATCTATCTATGCTTAAGTGAAATTAAATCATTATTGATCAGCGTAAGAGAGATGTTAGCCATCAGCACGTGCATTCATTTCCTAATGAAATTCAAATATCTCGAAGCGGAAATGACGTCTTCCGTTTCCCACTTTATCTGAATGAAGTGCGTTTTCCCTCGTTCTTTTCTCATTAAACTGCAAAATTTCTGAGAGGACCTGACGTCACCCTTCTCTCACTTCCTCACTCTTCTTCAAAGAATAAAAGCAACAATAGAGAGGGAATGTTTACATTATCTCTTCTGCATGACGTTTTCCTGGGTCACTTAACTAAAATACGCCAAATTTCGAGAATCAAACTTATGCTTTAAAATAACTTTTGCTTTAGAAAACGATTTGAAGCATTGATCCTTTCGCCGTCTGTGAAAACTGGGTCTGGTGTTAAAACCGAAGACTTAAAGGTAATTTTTTTCTTAAGATTAAATGTCAAGTACAAATGAACTTTTTTATTTTGATTTGAGTTTTTTGATAAATATCATTATATTTTTATTGGTTATTAATACCTTAATACTTCAAAGACAAAAATCATAAATTTCTTAGAGACACATATATGTAAATTTTATAAATTTAATTGATTCAAATCCTTTAAACTAATTTTACAAGGCTTTTGCTTTTTAAAAAAATTCTTTTTTAAAATGAATTTAACAATTATTATCATGAGTTATTTCGTCTTTGAAACAAAACGGAGCAACTAGTTAAAGAAATTGCATTTGAAAAGAATTTCTAAAAATTCTAAATAAAGATCAATAAATTTAAATCATATTAAAAACATTTTTCTGTAGTAAGCTTATAGTTAAACTTTTATCTTTATAAAAGTAACAGAAAATTTTATTTAAAAAAATATTTAAGTGAAAAAAACTATTTTGTTGTTTTAACTTATTCAATTATTTTTTATTTAATGATTATGGTATTATTAAATGCTAATATTCAAAAGCATTATTTAAGTTACTTTTTTTGTGCCAAATGTCATGAGTTTCACTTTCAGAATTTTTAGATGGGATTGATTGACTTAATTGATTTACTTAAGATTTAGATATTCACCTTGCTGTATTAAAAGCTTATCCTTCAATTTATGAGACATTAATCTTGTTATTACTCATAAAAAATTTATATTAGTTTGTTTAAAAAATTAAAAGAATAGTTTTATCGTAGTTGATAATCCATTAAATGACCGTGCCTACTGGAAAAACGCAGATAATAGCAGTTTGATTAATAAGGATATTCCTCCAGGCTGTGTTTGATTTTGGATGCAAAGAAAAAAATCATAAATATATATTCTTGAAGTTAATGATTGGATTAAATACATCATTGGAAAAAATAAACAATGAAAATAATAAGAAGTTCATCAATCAAAAGATTTCAATCAAAATTTATCAATCAGAATAAAAAACGAAGAAGGTTATCAAAAGTACCTCATTAAAATGTACTCAGTGAAAAAGACGCAATTTATTTAACTCAATGCTCCTTTGAATTTTCATAACTTCTGTTGCAACAAAATAAAAAAAAATCAAGCATATAAATAATATATTTTTTTAAAAATGCTTATTTTTAGTAAAATTAATACACTTATTATAAAAATGAGCAACCTGAAAATACAATCATATTTAATAATTAAAACACTGCTTAGCAATAGCTGTCGTAAATGGAGTTATTCATGTTTGCATGATACACGTATAATGTATGCCCCACGAAAGTACAAATTTGGAATCCATTGTTAATCTTGCATTTGTTGCTTGTAACGTTATGAACAATTCTTTTGATTACTAGAAGATTTGTGCCCGTCCGAGACGGGCTTTTAGCCCTCAAAACATATCTCATATCCCATTGTCACAGATTTACTTACGCAAGTTATAGTATAAAATCTCATGTACATTGGCAGAGCGCTTAAGAAATAGAAAAAAGCATGAAAAATAGAACTGATGAATCAATCGACAATAACCTTCATTTAATAATAACCTTACTTTTAACAATTACTTTCGTTTCGTCCGAGTAAAAATAATGCAAAATCCACTAACAGAAAAAAATGCATTACCAAATACAAAATAAAAAAAAATACTGAAAGAAAATATTTGCAATAGCATGCACCCCTAATTCAAGTAAAGGGATGCGAATCGCCAATAGCCTCTTTCTGTAATCTTTCTACAGAATACCTAGGGTTGTCATGATTGCCATGCATTGATAAGTGCTAAAGTGCTAAAAAAATAAAACATGAAAAAAGTGGATAGGTGATGGGTTATTTCACTCTGATAAAAAAATCAATAAAGTTTAAGCAATCTAATAAAATGAACACGTGGAATAATAAAAAAAATGCAGGTCTAATCCGTTTTAGCCCAGTCATATTTTAAAGTTGATTTCACTTTCTTAATTATATCATTTTCTTCTTTCACGTAATCATAAAATTAGGCGCACTGAACGGTTAAGGAAAAAATATTAAATGTAAAATATATAGAAAGAACCCTTTTAATCAAAACGAAAATGTTCTACACTAACTTCCGACTGATCCTTGAAGTGAAGGTAATCAATCAGCATAAATAAAAAATAAATAAAACTGCTAACTTGGCTCAATTTATATATAAAAAACGCCATGAATCAATTGCCACGAACTTTCGTTTTCATAACTCCAAAACAGTATCCTGTGTGCATGCTAATTTGTAGACAGACTGTCTGCGTCTGGTATGAATTTCTTTTGGCACGTAGCCACGCCCACATTCCTAAGCGTTACAGACTTCGTACGCCTTTTCTATTATAGATTTCTTACACAAAACGGGATGCTTTGTGTTTAGCTTCATAGTACAGTGAAGAGAATAGAATATGAATTTTGGACGTCTTTTATGGACCTACTGGGACCAAATTTCGATTCATATGTATCAATTTGGACTTAAGATCACATATCAAAATCAAAACATCTAGTTTACTGCGTTTTTGAATCATCGCGTTTACATGCTTATGAACAGACAGAAAGACTGACAGTCAACTTTGGGATGGATTTGTTCCGAAATTTGATGCAAATGTGTAATTTTAGTAATGAAACTATATAGATCTATCTAGATTGTTGAGTTTGATTTATCACGTTCACATAAACGCCGACGGACAGAACACAAACTTCCCGTCGATGGATTTCGTCCAAAATTTCAATCAACCAATGGAGGAGGAAGAGTTTTAGAAGCACTCATATAAAGTAATTTGTAATCTTCCGCTTCCAGCTGTGAAAATTATGTTAGCTATGAAAGTTAAATGTTAGTGCCATCATGACGTATTAAGCGTCTATGATATTAAATAATTTATACAAATTAACTTTGGTACAGATTTCATCTATGAAGCATGTTGCGTTTTCGAGTTGTCGTTTGGACAGATCAACAGACTGACATAATTCCATTTTCTTAAAAAAAAATTTTGTACTCAGGGTTATCTAAAATGATGAGAATGAAATGTCTTGAATCAATTGATCAATTGCCACGAACTTTAGTTTTCATAAATAACTTTACTTTACTTTTAACGGGAGTATAATGAAAACAAAAAAGAAATAAAGCAGATCTTATTGACCCTTACTCCAATCCAGCATGAATAAGTGAAATTTACAATCCCATAACTAATTTTATTTTTGCTTGGCTTTAATATAAAAAAAACCTGTCTGGGGTGTTTCCAGCCAGAACGGAAATCACGATTTGCTCCTCCGAAAATGACGCAGGCCAAAGAGGCGGAGTTATTTTTAACTCCTCCCAGAACGTTACTTCCACTCCTGGCTTTTTATTATATAGACTTTTTGCTTTGTATTTTTGGTGATATAATTCTAGTTCCTATATTACAACTCCAATAAATTTTTGTGGTGTTTTTTTAAAACAATTCTCAAACTTTATCTTTTTATTTACTATTTTCATTAGTAACTCTTGTAGTTGCTAGCAATATTAGAATTAGTATAATCTACATTAGATTGACAGTTTGTTTTTTCACAAATTTTTCACATTTTCTTAAGTGCATTTACTTAATTTTAATTAAATAATTTTTATGATTAATTTTTTATAAATTAGTTAACAAATATGTACACAGATGTGTTGGTGAAAACCTTTGTGCCTAAATGAAAAACCGAATATAATGTAAGCTTTAAACCTTTTCTTTGAATTTTCACTGTCCATACTTTTAATAACACGGATTGTTACTGGGAGCTAATGTAAACACAGCGTTGTAGCACAGAGTAAGATGTCACTCTGTTTTGAGATACACAAACCCTCCGCACTTTTACACATGCCTATGGGTACAATAATGAAAGCTGAATAGTTGTAATAACATTTCAGGAAATCGCTAAAACAGAAGCTGAGATTTTTCAAGTTTTGGAACAATTGAATTCCATGAAATGAATGTAGGCATTCTCCGAAGTAATATGAATAAATCACATATTTTGTAAACAAAAACACGGAAGTAATGTGCGGACACGAAGTATTGTATTGAGTTTTTTTTAGTATTTTGCAACAGTTTAGAAAATGACTAATGCTAGATAATGACTAGTAATGATGAAATCAATGGACACATATTCTATGAGAGAGATGGGCAAAAGCAGCACACAGAAACTTGATTAGGGTATTGTATTTGGATTCATAGTAATGTAATTTTAAACGTAGTCTTTTTCCTGAAGTATTTTAGCATGATATCTAATATAAAGGAAGATTTCTTTAAATGAATTTTTAGAATTAAAAACTGAAAATGCTTAACTAGATCCCCTCTTAACAATGAAATAATTTGGAGTCATAATAATTTTATTCTTCAAAATAAAAGTCTTGTGTTATCTTTAAAAGAAAATTGTGAATATTATCATATGTGTTAAAAACTTGTAAAAAGACATTCATAATGAAATATAATTGAAATTTGTTTTTAACGCAGTCATTCACTCTTTTTTAAAACTTCGTATAATTATCGAAATTTGTTATGTAATTACAGCAGAAATGGTTTCTGTTTGCAATTAGTTTGAAAAATATTGATCTGCTTACACAGGCACATTTTTTGACTCAGCAAGCTGGCTAAAAATCTTGAACAAAAACAAACTTCTTTCAAGAATTCAGAACAATAGGTTTATTCTTAGAAAAAAAATTCGTAAGAAACGCATTTTTCAGAAGAAAAGAGAAAAAAAAAACTCTATTCGCTTCCTAAAAGGAAAATTAAAGAAGCGGAGCATCTGTCCTGGAGACAAAAAAAAACCAACCTTTTTGCCTTTCAGGTCTAGAATTCTTTTTGGTTAGAGTGATTTTCACTCATTAAATTTTTCGTATTAAATGTTCCGTTCAAAAAAATGGTTTCCTTCTCATCTAAAGATACCGAAAATTCATTTTAAATTTACAGTAATATCACTTTAGCCAAATTTCTCTGAAAAAATATTCGCCGATTTGAGATCTTAATTCTTCCTAGCTTATTTTACGATAAATATGTATCTTTTCCTCTTATATGTATAGTTCCAGAAGCATATAAGAGGTAGCATGTACGTTTTGTTATTTCTTATTTTGTTTATTAAAGAGTCGTTTTTTGGTACTTATTTTTAAGAGCTTTCTTTATTTTTAATTCTCTCTAATTTCAAATTTTACAATAGATGATGATGAAAATACTGAATGAATTATGTATAAATATACATCATAGAATGACTAATTTCTTATGAACTTATTTTTAGTGGAATCTAATAATGTTAGTTGAAATTTATTCTTATTTTATAATTTCTCTGAAACGGAAAGCAACAATATTTTCGTAATTATATTTTTTGTGCACACAAGAATAATTTAGATTTTTAATACAAATGTGTAACATTCTGAGAAAAACCTTTCAAAATTTATAAAGTAAATATTATACATTTAAAACCTAAACATTAATTATGAATATTTTAAAATTCATTCTATTGTATCATGACAACAATTTTTTTTATATAACAGGAGCCATTATTTGCCTTTCTCGCGTGTTTCTCGCCATAAAATGAATCCTTCCAGAAATAGATAACGTTATTTTGATCTAAGAAGCAATAAAACCACGTAACGAGCAATTAAGTAAAGAAGGAAGTATTGAACTAACTATTTTTGTATGAAAGGCAGTCCATGTACTTTGCAATATCATTTTCTTCGTCGAAGAAATTTTGCCTGGTAAGCCAACATAAAAAGATCAATGACCTCACTTAACTTTTGGAAAATTCAAATCACTTCCATATTTCCGGTATTGTAATTGTTCTCATGTTATATACCTGGTTGTTTTTATGTAGAATAAGTGGAATGAAGCGAGTACATGTTCTCTTTTGTTACTGGAAAATGTAAAAATATTTTTCTGATGGCAACATTTAATTAAAAAAATAAATGCCAATTCCTGCATTTTAGAACGTGCTTACAAAATTTCATTTATTTGCATTGATCTTTAGTCATTAACTTTGAATGTAATAATAAACTCATATTACGTTATAAATTTTAAAGGTATTTCTAAAAAAATCATTAAAAATCCTAAAAACATAAAGGCGAATAATTTGCATTGCAGTAAATTATGATGCTTTTAAATAATGCTTAAATGGTACCATATTGTCATGGTTGAATGCTAAATTTTTGTGGTTTTTATTAAGTGAATATTTTAATTAATGTACATAAAAGTTTTGAAAGACGAAACTGCAGTGTCCTGAAATTTTTCTTCACGTTACATTTAACTAAAATATTTTAGATTAATGGTGATTCTTCCTTAATAAATGAGTGCTAGTTCTTTTTACTCTAACCCACCAAATTTATTATATGGATTAGGCTTGAAGCTAAGTGTATTTGCTATATCTCTCCGTAAAGTGTCATAGAAATAAAACATCTTTTATTCGGCATATAATTATTTCATTATTTGCATACCATGAATTAATTAATAATAACGTCATATTTATAATACATAGCGCATTTGTAAATAATTGCTAAAATATGATGTGCTAAAAATGAATTAAGGGTAATTTCGAAGGGTGATGTTATAAATCGTAAAATGTTATTCTGTTATATTGCTAGACTAATCCGTTTTAAGATTTAAAAAAATGTAAATATAAGAGTTTGGAAAGAGTATTGGAGTAAAAGTGTTTCTTTGTTAGAATTATTTGTCTGTTGTTGGTTAGTTTCATAAGATGTAATGCACATAACTTTTTAGATTATTCCTTTCACTATATTGGAATGCAAACTGAAGTTAATATCGTCTTCAAAAAGAATTCGTAGCAGTTCAGAATGTAATCACAAACAATTTGAGTGGATAAATAGGGTGAAAGTAGTCTAACGGATAGAATATTCCTGAAAATGCAAAGTATTTATACACCTTTGTTTTAATTTTTTAAGAAAAAAAAGTATCACAAAAATCGAAAAATCGTTAATTAAATTTCATAAAAATTTTATGGTAATTTGATTGTTTTGTTTGCAGTTATATTTTCAGCGAATATTAATTAAAAAAAACAAAAAGACTCTGCAAATAATTTATATATAATTTAAAAATCACTCCAAAGAGTTCTTAAAAATCATTAAAGTTATTTTGTAATTGATTTGATAAATAGAAAGTTCAGTGCCCTGTGTATTGCAGCATGGAGATCACAACGTAACAACTTTTCCTGTTCTGTTTTCTTCATGTTACAGTTTAGAAATTTGTGATGAAATGCCGTCGAAAGTTCCGCATAAACATGACCTTATTAGCAATAATAGAATCAGCAAAAGATTTAGCTCTAGATCTTTAAGAGCGAAATTGCTTAAAGAAGCTAAACTATGAAAAAGGAAAGTGATATTCTTTATGAACAATATTTACTTAAAATCAAATGCTATATAAAAAACAAAAATTTAAAATAGAGGAGGAATCGGTAAGCCAGGCACTAAAAATGTGAGCATTATCGCTGAAATATTGCTAATAATAATAATGCTAATAATATGTAATGAAGTAAAACTCTTAAATTAAAAATCTCATTTAACAACATTTACACCTGCCGAAAAATTCCTATCATACCTTTTTCGCTGTGAAATCTAAAATAAATAGAAAAACGGTTTTCCTGCTTTTATTACATGTCACATTAAGATTTTCCGGCTTGCAATCCATCTTTTTGTAGATTCCTTATTTCCGTTTTTCTGATACTCCTAATAGAAAATACTTGTTTTTAATCCAAAATTTGATTTTAGTTCAATGTATGTTATTGTAGATTTCATTTGCCACACTTGGATTCAGTATTATGCTATTTGTGTATCTTCATTTTATCCAAACTAATTTTATGAATTTCTTTCAACAAAATTGCTGCCATCTTATCTGTTAATAGACTTTTCCTTGAGTCAGTGATATCAAAGCCAACAGAAATCTAAGAATCTCGTTTGGATTCTACAAAACTGAAAATAAAAGTTCAAAAAAGTTTATTACTCACAAATCTCTCAATGAAGTTTTCAAATGAATAAAATGTTTGGAAAACATAAACATTTTTCTTCGACTTTATGGAATGCATATAATTATTGCAAATGAATTTTAGATTCCAACAGTCTATTAAAACAACAAATAACTCAGAGGAATTTGTACTTAAGTGTCAATCTTTATTCACGACATACATTTAGACCCTAACCCCTCCAAAAATTCAGGATATGAAAATTATCGTTTAGTATTGCACTATTTGAATCAATTCGTTTGGATGTATTGATTCGGGAGATAAATTGTTTCTTAATAATTTCTTCTGCTGTTAATTTAAAACAGCAACTGAGAAGAGTGAGAGGAATTTGGTAAGTTCTAAGCGAGGTCACCCCCTCGTATGTTGTGATTTTTCTTCCACTTCATGTCCGCGACACTGCTTAAATAACCTTATAAAGGTTATAGTTGCAGGGCATGGAGTGGTCTTATGTTAATTAAAAGCGGTTAACATATATACAATAGGGTGGGCCGAAAAGAATTTTTTTTTCATGTCGCTATGCCTCGGAAATGTTGCGAACTGGTGAGAAATAAAACGAGAAAAAAATAATTAAATTGATTGATATCTTCCGCTCCCACATCGGCCTTAAATAAAGTAAAAAATGGCGAAAAACGACTGTTTTTCATCAATTTTTAAAATTCGTCTGAATTTCTTTATTATAGCATTAGTAGTTAAGTACTTTACTTTACACTACGACACATCCCTGAATCCAGAGATAAAGTTTGCAGTTTAGATGGGTGTGCGTAGAAAGTCCATTTAACAAAAAAAAGTATAGACAGTGTTTTACATGGACGAAATACATGTGAGAACTATTAAAAGCAATGAAAAATGAGCTATTTACAGGTGAAAAGAAAAACTCGTGAAGCAGAAACAATTTTTAGACAGGCCGCAAAAGTTCATTGCTTTTAAAAATTTGTAGGGGGACTGATTAAGGGTTCTTGGTATTGAATCTCCAGAGGGTCGGGATCCATCAGTCTGAGATCTTGGTGAAGGAGAGAAATCAGCGTATGTCTAGAATATAGAAATTAAAAAGAATTAACACATCTTTTATAGAAAGCACTTCGACTATTAAAACATCTTCATGTCTAAATTTTTTGAATGCCATTTTACTCATTCTTTTCACCAGATGATACTTGGAAGTCTGATGTATGGGAGAATTCAGGCAATATAAGCAATAGTGTCTTTGTGATGAAACCATTTCCGGAATCACTTCCGCAAATTTTTCGCAATATTTCTGCCCAGGGAAGTTGTTTGGATTTTGAGGCTCTGGACACATAAATGGTGTGGAGCTCCCGGTAAACAAAAAAGTTTTTATAGTTTGGTGAGTGTGGTTTTTCAATGAAGAAGAAAAATCAGAATATCTATGTATAAATCAACCTTCCAGTTAGAGAAAATTATTAATTAAACTTATTCTAAGCAAACAAAAACCTCTTGTTAAAAGATAAAAACGAATGGGTTCAATATTATTCGCTGTCGGAATATCCAAAATGATTAAATATCCTTGCTTAATTTTCCATGTTAATTTTTGCTGTTTCAATAACTTAACATATATTTTTAATACTGGCAACCTAAAGTTTATTATTATTTCTTCTCTGTCTAAGTTTGTATTTCTTTGCGGGTTTGTGAACACAGAAAATAAATTTGACTAGACTTCATAAGCGTATAAGTTTCTTCTTTACACATAAGCTAGCTTAGCTGAGAGGCGCACTAGCCCCTGGGCTTAAGGCTAGTTGACCGACTTTAGGTATACTTAATTTCTGATACGAATTTTACACATCCCTCAACTGCTTGTGTGTAACATGGGAATTTTTCACTTCCCATTCACGTATTACACCAGACAGAATAAGCGATATGATTTCGTCATCACTAATGTCTTATATCAGCGGAGAGGGAGTTAAACCTCAAGCATTCATTTGCTTAATTTCCGTATACTCCGTAGATTAAAGATTGAGTTGTAGCGGCTAGAAATTTCTGATATTTTTATTTTTGCAATTGACTGCCCAACCTTTAAAATTTGTATAATGCTCAGTTCTCTGATGAGTTTTCTGTTATCCTGGGTCATGTTCAACATCATATATTTAGCATGGAATTTAATGCATTACATTCCTTATATAATAGTTTTAAGTAAGTTTTCAGAAAGGTAACGAGATGTTTAATTTGCTTTAGACATGTGCGTTGGGCTCTGTAAAATATTTACTAGTTTTAATATTTAACAACTTTGGCATGAAAGACTTCGCTCGTCAGAAATATTGAGAAAAATTTGCGGATGTGAGTCCGGAATTGATTTCATCACCTAGACACTATTGCTTGTATTTCCCGAATTCTCCCATATATAAGACTCCCAAGTATCATCTGGTGAGAGAAATGAGTAAAATTCCATACAAAAATTGAATAGACATAAAGATGTTTTAATAGTCGAAGTGCTATTAAAGCAACTTTGCTGCTATTACTTTCTATGAAAGGTGTGTTAATTCTTTTTAATTTCTATGTTCTAGGCATACGCTCTGAACTAACAAATAGTATTCTAGTTTTGGAGCTTAGTTTTGAAATGGGTTATCCTAAACATAGAAAATACATAAATTTGTTACTTTTCTAGACGTAAATAACCTTCTACTATGCATATATATAGACCTGTTGCATTTCACCGACGAGATGATGTTTGAAGATTGTGGTGTTGATTAGAAATAAAAATTGCATTTTTAAGTAATTTCAAATATTTTTTTTGTCAACTTGAAAGGAATCTGCAACAGGAAGTTATTTGATAAAATAAAATTTATTATTTTTAAGAAGTTCAGTACTTAACTACTAATGCTATAATAAGGAAATTCAGACAAATTTTAAAATTTAATGAAAAACAGTCGATTTTTCGCCATCTTTTATTACTTTCAAGGCCGATGCGGGAGCGGAAGATATCAATCAATTTATTTAATTTTTTCCTCGTTTTATTTCTCATAAATTCGCAACTTTTCCGAGGTATAACGACATGAATTTTTTTTTTTTTATTTTTTCGGCCCACCCTAATATACAAGTAAAATACTATGCGCCCATCATCTAACTGCACGTTATTTTACCTGCGCTGTGTCATCACGTTCCTTTTTCTTCTCCTTCAAAATTCCAAATGGATTTCAAAATTGTATGGGCGCTGCTCTTTTGACATCACGTCAGCATGAACTGACTTCATTACGGCCTGAAAAATTAAATTATGAATTGAATAAAAGCGTTATTATCATGATATATCAAGCCAAAGAAAAGTGTTGTGTTATGAACGATCCTTTAAATTCTTGTTTTAAATTTTTTAATTTAAATTTTTAAAAAATTTAACTTATTTAAAAATGTTACATCAACTTCAAAATTAGACTGTTCTTTTATTCGTTATGTGCTTAACGCTTGAGCAAAATTTCAAAAATTAAACAAATAAATCTGTTGAAATTGTGAAAATCCGTACGGAATATTGCAAACCGAGGGCAATGATTTCTTAAAATATATATTTCACTTATTTACATAACCATACGTGCGATGAAAATTATCTTCTTCGTTAATAAATAGAAAGAATTTAATTTACAAATCCAAAGAACATAATTAGCACTTTGAGATGAGAGAAAAAATTATTCACACTTCAGCTAACTTCGTCGGCATGCTGAAAGAAAACCCATTTACTAAGCACTCCAATTGCTATAAATTACATTTCTTTCCGTAATAATTGAATCAACAACATATCTCTCTCTCTCTTTACCATTTTGTAGCAGCATTGTTCTTTATTTTCAATACCGATTTTGCGCATCTCGTCCTCTTTTGAGCGCAGTTTTTATGTGTTTATGTCCTTGGCGCCGCAAATAGAAAACAGGCGGTTTTATTGGAGCTTCGCAGAGAAATACAGTTAAGAATGGTGTCGAGGGTCCTTTATTACATTTACTGCTAGATGATTCTCATAAAATCAGTATAGAGATGGAGGATGCGGGATCTTTTAATAGATGAACCGCTTAATATTTGTATTTCATTTTAATAGGTTTAATTTCACATTAGTTCTGATGCTCCTTGACGGAATTCTCAGATGGACGGAAAGTTTAAAAAAAGTATAGCTTAACGAAATGCATTTAATATTAGGATTATGAGAAACAAGGTGCAAATGTGCAGTTCTTAACCGCTTAACTTAACAGCCCGAGAATACTCGTGCATCGAATTATCGAAATTTTAGTCTTATAAACTAAAATTGAATCATTAATTAGCTTTATAATTTGACACAAAAAATATGTAGGATCCATAAACATCTTAAGTATCCTATGCCTTCTTAGATGAATGAAAACGACAGCCCCTTTTCAAAACAGGAGAGGTCGTCTTATTAGATAGCAAAGAAAACTATTCAGTTAAGTGGTTAATGACGGAAAGTTTGTTTTTCAATAAGAATGAAACAATATTATTTTTTATAAATATTTTGAACTTCGTACTTCTTAAAATAGAACTTTTTGTCATACCGGTAATGGGGGAGAGTTGCCGAATTGGGACCACTTGGACAATTTTTAATGTACAGTGATGGAGAAGGAATTTTAATGCAAAAGAAGTAGTGTGTTTTTTGTGGATTATTTTTCTTCAGAAAAGTGTAATTAACTTTTTTGAAATACACTTTAAATAAGGGGAAAGCAGCTTAAAATATGTGTCATTGGTCCAATAAAAAAAACCGGTTACGTAGATTGAATCTCTTGTTACCCATATTGAGCCATCAATTTCTTAAAGCACAATTAAAGCAAAAACATTTTTGAATCGCAAATTCACACCAGCCCGCAATGCACGAACCCAAGTAAGGCATTTTATGCACCGTATCACTTCCTCTTCTCCCTTTGTTTCCTCTAAAATTATACGTATCCTAAGTTTTCATACTTTTTGATTCAACATTTGATAGCTTTAGTGTCTTCTTTTCCCCTTCGGGTTGTTCTAATTCCAGTTTATGAGAACTACTAATGGTGATAAATTCTTTCTGAGCTATTCCTGCAGTTTAAGATAATAATTCTATTGATTCGAAAAGTCCAATTTAGGCAACTGTTTGTGAACAACAACAAAACAAACTCCCCTAATCTTATTTTGAAACTATTTTAATAAAATGATTACAGTAAATTGTAGCCAAAGAAATTTCCTATCTTAGGATATATTAACATATTTTCCTATTTAATTTTAAAACAGCGTAAGAGCTTTTTGTCTTCTGTTAAACTAATTAATGGATGATACCTAAATCTGAATACTTGTTCTATAACTGTAACTACATAACGCCTTCACTTAAAAATGGTTTCATACACCTCATTTACATCGTTATAACATAATGTGCCTATTTTACGGTCCAAATATTTAATAGAATTGAAGTTTTGCCATTCCATATTCGGCGACTCCCCTCCCCATTTCCGATTCATTAGCAGTGTATTTCAGTAAAAATAATGTGTGTAATTACAGTTAAATAATACTTCCTATTAATCTTCTTTTTAATATTCACATGAAAAGAAACGTTTTACATGAAAATGAGGAAGTTTTCCGTTTGTGCTAGATTAAGTTTTGGTCTTTTCTCTTAAAATATTTTACTAAAAGAGAATTTGCATTACTATGCTTTTTTTAAAATCACATTCATATTAATGCCTACTCAAAATAGAGCACTGTTTAGAGATATATTTCTCTTTTCTTACTGGCTAATGCTTTTTTCTAACTCAATTTAATGTAATAATCTACATCAAACGGCTCATAATTATAAAATAATTAATTAACAGCCCCGTCAAACAAACCTGAAACGAAGTTATCCCCTATATTATGAGACTTGTCCAAATTTTTGAAGTTGTTATGTAAGCGCGAGTCTTTAAATATATTCACTTTTAATATAGTTTTCTATATTAATACTGCTTTGAAGAGGAAGCCAACCTTATTCACTTGAGCCAGTGTTTCTCAACCTTTCTGTATTTGAGACCCAATTTTCATCCCCCCCCCCTTTTCATACAATAACAATGTATACAATAATAATACATTTTTGATATTTTGACGCTAAAGCTACACTACGACCTTAATTACAAACCTTAAAAATTACGAAGAATAAGTAAATTCATTGCTATTTGGCAACACCGATCCGCTGCATTGGAAAAAACCAGAATTGCTCTCTCTTATTATCTTTTAGCCTCTATTGCTCTGTCTTACGTTCACCATATCGGACATTCTCGCGGCTTCGCGAGAAATCCGTCGAGAGGAGTCACTAATAATTATTAAACTTGTTTTTATTTTAGTATTGATAAGGCAATTATTAAATTCATTGTGCATTACTGATACAATCCTATTTATAAGTGTATTATATAAGTGTAAAATTGTATTTTGTCTTTTATTATGTCGGAATGTATTTTGTTTTACTTTCCTTTTAGTTAAATAATCAATTTTTAAATAATATTTTCTGTTCGATATGTTTCCCCCCCCCCCCATTAAGTGTTATCACGTCCCCTAGGGGGGGCACGCCCAACAGGTTGAGAATCGCTGAATTGAGCATCAGTTGAGACGCCATGTTTCAGTAGAGACGTTTCAATATGTTTTGGCTATTAAAAGTTGACGTATACACTGTATGTGATTAAGTTTTTAAATTGATTTTAAATTTCTCTTAAAAAACGTTTCTTGCTTCCATGATACTTTCACCGCAGAAGCAAAAATGTTTCATAAAAAAAAATTGTTCTTTAGATTTTTGTTGAAAATTTTAAATTTCTTTGAGGAGCATTTTGCCAAAGGAACGTCCACAGGGATGGTAAATATAATTCAAAGCATTGTCTGCTGTTTATGAGTTGTAAATATTCAAAATTATATTTTCGCTTGTACTTTAAAGGTATTTTTTTTTTGGAAATATGCAGAATTCTGATATACTGAACTCGTTTCAGCAACATTTTTGCTTTTAACAATAACAAAAAAAAGACGCGCCTTTTAAAATGACCGCAACGTTTTCAGAAAATGCCATTAACCGTCCATTTCTTCTACATCACAAATTTTCCTTTCATGAAAATGATGGCCTTGAAGCGAGACATATCATCCGTCCATTGTTTGGGGTTATAAAAGACTACTTTTACCGTGTCGTGTATCATAACGATCATCAGGAAAACCTTCGGGTTATTGTGTCAGATTATGCACATAGTTGATAAAAACGTTAGGTACAATCAGAATTAAAGATACTCAAAATATCCGAAGAGGAACAATTTGTAATGAGTCATCGAAGCTAGTAATTTATGCATATTGAAGGAAATCAATATTTCCTCAAAGCTATACCCACAGTTCTTTTTGGCATAAAATTCTTCTATTAACAAAAAT